>CACKRE030001970.1:9549-21520 GCA_902602495.3 Ectocarpus sp. CCAP 1310/34 | reverse complement strand
GCCCCAGCTCCTGGAGTCGGCGCACAACGAACAGCATGCATACCGTGGATCGGCCAGGCCGGAACCCGCACTGTTCCTCCGGGAGGATTTCGTTGGCTTCGCAGAATGCGCTCAGGCGGTTGGTGATGGTCTTGGCGAGTACTTTGCCTACATGCGAGAGCAGCGAGATGCCCCTGTAGTTGTTGCAGTTCGAACGGTCACCCTTCTTGTACAGCACCTTAATGATGGCATCCTTCCACTCCTGCGGCATCTCTATGCACCCAGAAAATATACTGACGGGTCAGAGTTCAAGAATAACGCCTCGCGAACTAGACTGAAACCTATTCTCACCACTTTTGCCCTCAAATACGTACCCCGCATACTATCCATCGACCCCCCTCTCGCCGGCGCCATCCGGTCTCGCTGCGCGAAAATTGGCTAGGCTACAGCTAGCAACATCAGCTCACGGCTGCCGCTTTGTGCCACCTGTCTCAATCTAGTTTTTTGCGTAGTGCTTGTGTGTGCTACTAGAACAGGGCGTGGGGAGAAGCTTTGTCGCCACGAGCCGCGAAGCTTCGCTGACCGCAATAGCATCAAGCAGGCCGACAGCGACGGCAGGCAGCTGCAGCAGCAGGAGCAGCAAGGTTTCGCATTTCGCATCATCATGGCTGAGAGCTGGGAGGACATCGACAAGCAGACGAAAAAGTCAGGGGGCGGGCTCAACCCCGCTGCGGCTTCCTTCAGCTTCAATCCAGCGGTCGCGTCGTGGAGCCCGGGGGGAGCGGCGCCGACCCCCGCTGCAGCAGCAGCACCAGGTGTGTGTATGTGTGGCAGCAAATCTGTCGAACCGATGACCGTATCACGCATCACACGATTTTGTGGCCCTAACGAGTGATGCTTTGCCCAACAAGAGTTTGCCTGTGCATTCCCTCGTGTTTACGTGTAGGCATGCAGAGAAAGACGCTATTAGTGGTTGTTGTCTCTTCTCTTTTTTGTTTGCCCACTTGTAGGGGAGCAACGGCCATGGTTGCAATCGAATCGCGGCGTGTTCTTGTTCATGGACATGCACGAAAAAGGCCCCGACGGCGAATAACATGTCAATACATTTAGGTTGAGATTACTGCACGGCAAATATTTTCCCATCATTTCGTGGCAAGCAGTTGGACGAAGAGGGAGTGATCACTTGGCTAGGCAGCGAGAAGAACTGTCCAGTCAACAAGATCAAGTTTCAAGTATCCTACAACGGAAGAGATTCACAGCAGTATTCTGTTGCGTATGCGTACACCGCCAGATGGAAGAGACTGCCCAGGAAACGCGGAACCTTTCTCACCGTTTTTCAAAGAATATTGAAGGCAAGAACACTGCCGGCGGAAGGAAAAACAAGGCGAGGGCAACAAGATAAATTAGAATGCCTCTGTTTTCTTCTTCCTGTGTGACCCTGGCTGATGTTCGTCAAATATATAGACTACGTAGAAGTCCATGTTTCGGTGACGGCAATTTTCTCAAAGCTCCTTGCAGTAGATGGGAAAAAACACACCACAAAGGCAAGGCGATGACTCTCTGCCCCGTCCCGCCTCCCGTACTCTGCTCCGCGCTATCAACGCCTCTTGAATTGCCTTTTCCGCTAGCAGCCCCGAGCCCCATGCAGTCAGCTCAGGCCATGGCCGCCGACAAGGTCGGCGCTGTTGCGGAGGGCATGCGAGAAGTCAGCATAAGCTCCGCGCCCCCCGCGGCGGCAACAGCAGCAGCAACAGCATCGGGTGGAGGGGGTGCGGAAGATTCCAAGGACCAGTCCGAAGGCGCGGGTGACGGAGGTGACGCGGAGGAGATGGACGAGAACGACCCCCTGTGGAAAGTGAGTAGGTGCCCCTCTGTTCGGGAATATACCATGTGGTATGTTCATTGTGGTATTTACGCCTGTATTTGAAGGCCTTCTTTCATATTCGAAAAGAGAGGTAGTTGCAGCCGCGAGGCGGCATCAAGAACGCCGGTTGGTTGGCGCCGCTGGCCCTGTATGTCGCCTGTGAAGTCGCAGGGCACAAGACTGAACCACGAAGAAATTGAATGGCGCCCATCCCTCAGAATAGCGCTTGTCGATGCGCCGGCCACGTATCGGCTTTCATTTTTTCTATGGTCTCCACTGCTGTAGATCCCTTGAGCTTCGCGGGAGACAAGGAATGTTTTGAGTTGCTGGCACTTGAAATCTCGCCGACACGCAGCAGGGGCGACGCAACATTCGGAAAGCTCCTGTAGCTGGACGGGGCGTTGCACAATCACGAGGATGCCCGTGGTGGAATATGCCGGTGTACCGTAGTGCCTAACTGCTGTAGTTGCGTTGTGGCACGTGGCAAGGGTAAATATGGCAGCCACGCACGCAAGCCCACCGCTCTACAGACTTCAGCGAGTAGGCGGGAGTGGCCCACAGCGCGGGTAGCATGAATGCGAAGTATCGCCCAATGGGGTACAGCAGTAAGTAAAGACGCCGTCCCTGCTTCCCGTACGCACAGCCCTTTTTCGGCTCTTGGTGTTCGTTTCTGCTGCCATGGTAGTCAAGATCGCACCAGCGGCGACGGTAGTACCGTTTGTCTTAATCCACGCGCACGGGTGCGACTGGCTCGCGCTGAACGAACCAACCTACCCCACAACGGCAGCCACGACCAACCAACGGCAGCAACAAGAACAACCAACCGGCGACCCTCCAAGTTGCACGCAACCCCACTCCAGTCCTCCGGCAATCAAGCGAGAAGGCGGTGTATGTCTCTGGCAGTCAGCGAGTAGGCGGTTAGTGTCGGGGGTGACCCACAGCGCGTAGCACGAACGCGAGATTATGCCCCCAGTAAAACACCGACCGCACTAAACAACCAACAACAACGACCCAACAGGCGACGCTCCAGGTTGCAAACGGGGATCGGGCCAAGGCCCTCAAGATGCTGGAAGACCCCGATGCCCTCATGGCCAACCCCGAAATCAACAAGATCATCGCGGAGGGAGCGGTATCGGGAGACGCAGCTCTGGAGGTTGTGGAAGGGCAGTATCCGGAACAAGCGGGGGGGGCCGCGGCTGCGGGGGGGGAGGGGGAGGGGAAGGCTGCCCAGGGGGAGCGGCGAAAGGGGGGCGACAACAACGAAGGGAAGAAGGAAGAGAAGGAGGATGTGGTTGAGAAGGAGGCCACTGATGAGGATCCGCGGGAGCATCTCAACCTCGTGTTTATCGGCCACGGTAAGTCCAAGGCTTGCTGGAGTTGTGCTGTTGGCTTGTGATGCCAACAAGGTTGCTGGAGTTCTGCTGTGCTTGTTGGCTTCGATACAAGCACAAGAGGGGTGTATCGAGCTCTTCCGAGAGGGCATATGCACGCGGAAGCGCTCAGCTGCTGGTACCCGGAGTGTCAGCGGAGAGGCTTGGTCGTAGTTTCCTCGTACTGTAGGTTAACGTCAGACAGGCACAGTTAAACGCACGATGGTGACAAGAAATAGTCGAGGAAAAGTAGGCGAGGGCTTTGGAATCTGCGTCCGTGATCTCCGCAGACACGTGCTGCGGAAGGGGATAGATACAAGTAGCGGGACGAGAGGATGGAGTGCAACCCATCAACAACTTGCGCCAGAGTTGCCTAGGGTACCAGAGATGAACAGCGCGCTGTCGTCTTGTTGGCAACCGAGAGCAGCAACCCACTGGTGTCCAGTCCGTAGATGCACCGTGGCGGGGAAGTTGACGCCCGGGCGTGACGAGCAAAGCCAATGGCACTAGATCAACAGCGGCACACGATGAGGAAAGGGATTTCATCATCGCTTCTCTCGACGAAGGCGCCGAGTTTCTTGCGTATCGTGTATCGTACCCTTATGCACGTTCTTGTTTGACATCGAAATGATAGTGCGTATCATCCTGCTGCTGCCTCTGTGTACGGTTGTACCGGTATACTCCCTCTCTTCCGTGGAATGGGATGCCTTACGTGGGATGGGACTCCTTGGTGTAAAGTCGATGCCCAAACGAGTTTAGTTGATGCGCTGCTGCTGTCTCTACTGCACCGAAGAGTACATTTATTGTGCAGTCTCGCCAAGACGAGCATGGAATACGGGCGAAACCTTGCTTGAGCCGTCGACATCTCAAGACGGCTTGTGTTGTTCTCCATATCCGTGGTGCTAGTCGCACATTTACGCTATCGGCCGCGGCTTTGGCTTGCACACGTACATGAGTGTTGTCCTTGGCACCTTTGTGTCTACTATGTACCTCCAACACGTTTGTGCTTGCCATTGAGGCGAGCACCAAGTCCTGTCTGGCGCACGCGCAGCCGTATGTGCAGGCACGTAGCTGCAGGTGCTGACGCTCTGCTTGTGCACGAGGCGTGTTTTTTTTTTCTGTTGGACATCTGTTTACAAAAGGTTGCTGTGGGATCCAACACGACGATCAATATTCCACCCCCATGTTTCTCCTACGGTGCAGCCGTAGTCTCTCTCGGGTGTGTGGCAATCACAACAATGAACACGGGACTCCTGATGGTACCTTGTCGGTAAATGGTAAAACTGTTCCGATATTGCTGTTGATTCTGCTCTGTTGGGTGTGTCGAACAATCGCCGTTGGTGGTGCGTGTGTGTGCACGTTTTCGTCATAGCTGTTGTTCACTGCTTAGGCCCCTGCAACATGCTGTAACATGGCGTGTAATTTTTTTTTTTTTTCTCCCATCATTGGACTTTTGTCGTCTGCCCTACTGGCCATTATCCTCCACTTCTACCAGGTAGACGACCCAACCGGGAGGGGGGGGGTTGGGACCCCCTCCTGCGGTTCCTGCTTGAGGTATTTTTATCGCGAGAAGAGTAAAGCAATCCCTTTCCTCGCGACTTATGAAGTCGACCAAGTTTACTAACAACGAGCGTTGCAGCGCGTCTCTTCCAACGGAGACCAGGATATAATGAGCGAGAAAAAACCCACTCTGTCGGGACTCGAACCCATGACCTGGTCCTTAGCAGGCTGCGAGGCTACCCACTAGACCACCGGGGCGACCGGTGTATGTTTCCGGCCGTTTCCCCTACGTTGACGACGGCAACAATGCGCTGAGAAACATGCCCCACTGCTGCATCGGTTTTTTCGTAAATGCAGTCGACGCCGGGAAATCTACCCTATCGGGAAACATTCTGTACCTCACGGACTTCGTAGACAAGCGTACCATCGAGAGGTGAGTCGAGTCCCGCTCCACTGACTTGGCACTCTGATCCAAAAGTGGCACGCAATCGTCGATCTATCCGTGCGGAACCATTCACGGGTTGCGGTAAATGTGGCGCTCGTGTAGCATGTCGCATCGTGCAGGTCTTGGTCAGGATTAGTTTTTTCACGTTCACGGTCGTTTGAAGCGTTTCATGTCAACGTGAGCAAGGGAGGCTACCGTGGGTTGCATACGCAAGATATCGCACCCCCGGGACCGATTTTGAAAGCTTGGTTACTCGGCTGGGCAAGCAGTGGCGGTGCCAAAAAATGTCGGAGTTGGAAACGTCGCGTCGAGCGCTTTTCGAACACGTATCGCTTGCCTTCGGCATCCTTTTGGTCGTGGAGTAATCGAGTTTTGAAAAATCGGTTTCAGGGGGGTGGTATCTTACGCAACCTATATGCAACCTACGGTGAGTAGTTAACCCTTGTTGTTGGTAGCGTGTCAGTCGGTACGGTTCAACTCATGCCTCGCTGGTGTTGGTGGTTTTTTCGTTGAGCCACGGAGGCTAAGCAGTCCAGCCCGCTGTGCTTTGTAGCATGTCAGTCGGTAGCACGTCACCCGGAAATGTTTGAAACGCTGTCATGGTCGCTGTCGTTGAATCGGGGAGGCTAAGCAGCTTAGCCGCTCTTGTTCGCAGCACCTCACTCGAGACATGCTGAAACCGTATCGTCGTCGCCGTTGTCCGTAGCGCCTCGCTCGAGATCTATTGAAACCGTGTCATCTTCGCTGTCTGTATCAGGTACGAGAGGGAGGCGAAGCAGCGAAACCGCGAATCCTGGTTCCTGGCGTTCATCATGGACACCAACGAGGAGGAGAGAGCTAAGGGGAAGACCGTTGAAGTGGGACGAGCACACTTCGACACGGAATGCAAGAGGTCGGTCTCAGCTGGACCCCTGGCGTATTCCGACAGCTAAATATACGGCACAATAGGTTCGGCGTAGTCCTTGTATGTGCCCAGAGTTTCACCGGCACTGCACGGGATATAAGCACTATCGAAGCACAGAACAACTTGGTAGCTCAGTCTGTGCCCGTCGAAAGCAGTTGCGCAACTGGGGGCCACTACTGTAATCGAATGGACTCTACCTTACCCGTAGTGAACGGATTGAGATTGCGCGCGGAAAGCGGCCACATGTATAGGCCTTGTTGGTGTTGTATGCTATGCTACCAGAGATTGCGCTGAAACGCGACAGTGTGTGTTTGTTTTATGCCCACGTCGCTGGTGGTTTGACTCGCTTTTTTGTTCTTTTTATTTGTGGTATTTTCCTAAAGAGCGGTGCAACCATTGCCTGCCTGGTCAAGGGATCAAAAAGTGAACCCTCGACGTTCTCCGTCCAGGCTTTGTAAGGGTCACAGGAAATACGTACGCATTGGCCTGCATGGAAAATCGTAACACCTCACCCCCCCCCCCTCATGTGTCTCCGTTGATCCGGCGTCTCCCCCCCCCAGGTACACGATACTCGACGCCCCTGGTCACAACGCCTACGTACCTAACATGATCCAGGTGATGACTGGTGGCGTGTTTAGTGGTTCCCTTNCCCCTCCCCCCCCCCCCTCATGTGTCTCCGTTGATCCGGCGTCTCCCCCCCCCAGGTACACGATACTCGACGCCCCTGGTCACAACGCCTACGTACCTAACATGATCCAGGTGATGACTGGTGGCGTGTTTAGTGGTTCCCTTGAACACGGCGCATGTTTGCAGCCGGCTTGCCTCCTGCTGTGGAGAGTCAAACCATTGGAATCCGGAAACTCGTGGTCGAAGCAGTGCAACGCTGTAGTAGAGGTTCGCGTGCGTTGTGCCCGCTCTTTTTTGTACAAAAAGTAGTATGCATTTAAGTCGAAAAAGGATGGCGATGAAAAAAGAACGCCGAGAAGGGGAAACAAAGGGCTTGGTCAGACGCATCATTGGTCGTTCGCAGTAGTGTTGTGGGTCGGAAGGTATGGTATCGTACCGGAATTTACCATCGCGACCGTTGTAGGGTAGTATCGGGGGGAGGCGGCGGCATCGTGCTCACATGGCTGCTCTCTGCCTCGCGTCTGCAGCTTTAGATGGAATTCATGTGCGCTTGGATTCGTTGTATTCGTTTAATGATAAGAAGAAAATATATATCCTGTGTTCTTGCTGTATCGCTTCTGAATCATGACTGTGCTGCGCGGGGTAATGTTCATCTCGTTCGCACCGGTATGGTATCCCTACCGACCCTCTCCGTTCCGAATACGTTACTCCGTTCCGTCAACATAATTTGGTTCCACAGGGTGCGGTCCAAGCGGATGTGGGTATTCTGGTGATCTCTGCACGGAAGGGAGAGTTCGAAACCGGGTTCGACAGGGGGGGGCAGACGCGGGAGCACGCCTTGCTGGCTAAGACCTTGGGTGTCCGGTGAGGATGTTGCTGCTGTCACAATTGGTATCGTAAGGATGTGCTTTTCGGGTTTTGGCGTTTGTCGAAGACACTTGCGTCCCGATTTGTACCGGATAGTGGAAGGACCGATGTAATAATATTAAAAGAAAACTAAATAGGGGGGAGCATGGTTGCACCAAAAAGAAAAGTGGGGGGGGGGGCATCGTTGAAAATGTCTATCAGAGCGTTATTTATTATTATTATTATTATTATTTGGTTCGTCACCTTGAAATCAACGCTCACAGCATTTCTGGGAGGTGGGAGCTCGAGTTCGTGGTCACACAGAAAAGGTTCTTCCTCCCCCTGAAGCCCGCGGCGCTTGCCTTCGATTGTAGATCGATTTTTTAAGCGAGAAGAGGGCAGCACTCTCTTCTCTTTTCTCAAAGGGTGAACACGTTGTCGACAAGCAGGAACGGAAGCGAAAAAAAAAAAGTCACTTTGCAAGAGAAAGCTCACTTGTCGAACCCCTGGCCCGACCACCGGAAGGTTGCAAGGATAACAACCAGATTATGGGGTGTCAAGGGCGTACACAATGAAATATTGTTACTCGGATATCATCAGGTCGTGATCGACCTGTCAGCGTTGTTTAGTTGTCTCTTGTTTTCGGCAGTTGGGTGATGGGTGGGCGTCATGGAGGACAATGGGTGATGACGTGTGTCGCAGATAACGCGTTCGTTTTGGCGGTGGTGTCGATGCCGATCTTGTTGTCCCAGCACCGGTCGAAAGTGTTGTTGTTGTCGGTGTTGATGTTGGTGTTATTCCAACAACGGTTCGAAGTTTTTGCTGTGGGGTTATGTTGTTTTTGTTCCGACACAGCTCGAAGTGTTGATCGTGCTGCTGTCTGATTTTGGTTCCAACCCAACTTGCACTGCGTCGGCTGTGTTGATTTTTGACTTTGGTTTTGCAACAAACAGGTCGAACTGTTGTTGCATGTCGATGTTGGATGTTTTTGCTCCAACACAACTCAAAGTGGGGTTCATGTTTCATCGTGATGTTGGTTTTGTTGCGGCAGGTACCTCGTGGTGGTCATCAATAAGATGGACGATCCTACGGTCAAATGGGCCAAGGAGAGATTCGACGAGTGCGTCACCAAGATTAGGCCGTTCCTGAGGCAGCAGTGCGGCTACGCCGTCAAGAAGGAGGTCAAGTTCATTCCCATCTCGGGACTGTCGGGCGCCAACGTCAAGAAGCAGGTACGGTTTGTTCGGTGCTCTTGCCCTGCGCTGGTCAACTGCGCGACTTGGAAGTTTTGGAAAATAGTTGCATACAATCAACGCAACACTTGCCGTTCGAGATATTCCACACTCGATGGGGTGTTTTTTTTTTTATTATTTTCACTTCAGATCAGCGCTCCCAGCACGTGGCCGTTTACTCCAACCCCTTGGGTGTTTCGCGAACACGGGCGGGGCTGTTTTGATGTTTCGTCCCGAAAACTGAAACTTGAAAATGAAAAATTGTACTTCGTAGAGAAATTATGTGGCGGGGAAGGGGGGTTGGTTGTGCAACCTTTTCTATTTCCCACGTGTAGACAAGCCATTTTTGTTTGCCTGTGGCCAGGCAGGTCGCCCTTGGTGTTGGCATGAGTGGGTAGGTTCAAGATGTGGTGGGCGTTAGGCGTCATGTCGAGTACATCATACAAGTTCATGAGCGAGGTATGCATACAATGGTGCTGTATTTCGATGCACCACCAACAGCAACAACCCGACGGAAGAGAAGGTGGGAGCATAGTTGCCCGTTCAATATACTGTAGCTCCTTTTTTCTTTTTTTCACCGATTCCAATTTAAATCAACGCTCAAACACACATATGCTCCTCTTGTTTTTTTGTCATCGCTTCAAATCACACACACAACATTTCTGCCGTAATGTAGCTCGAATCCATGGCCACACAGAGAAGAGTTCCTCTCCATCCGCCCCTCCCGAGGTGCTTGCCTAGGATTTAATGCGAAAGACTCTCCTATTCAAAAAGTGTAGACTGTACACGAAGTGCTTTCAAGCGCTTTCCATTACCAGCAATGGGTGTGACAGAGAACGATCTTTTGTCGCTTATAGCAAAGCTCGCACACGCCGAGATTCGAACCGCTGAGTTGGCCACAGGTAGGTTGCGAGGATATATACCGACTAGACTACCGGGGCGACCGGTAGTTACCGTAGGTAACAATAACCTATCAAGGTCTATAGATATCCATGGTCACAGGCAACGCATGTACGACAGTTTTCTCGGCATGCATCTACAGAATCGGTATTTATCGTAAATTGCAACAGATTCAAATGCGCTCTATCGATGGATACGGGTCGATAGATTCCGAAACGTACCATCGATACAATAGCCTTTGTCCCTCGCAACACACTTTCAAAATTGTATGCATGCTTCTTTCGTTGCACGGATGCATAGGTGGCGAATGACTTGTGCCCTTGGTGGGGGCCGATGATCAAGGCCGGGGACAACAACACCTCTGAGGGGACTCTCCTGGAGGTATGTATGTCTTACAGAAATGCTGTCGCAGGTGGTATGTATATCTTGCGGTGCTGCTGTGCTGTCGTGGAGATATGTCCAAGGTAGCGTCGTAGAGGTATGCATTCATGGTGCTAGAGGCAGAGGTAGACTTGTTCGACAACGCTGTTACAAACAAACAGAGACCTCTGCGACAGCACGACACAACGCTAGGTACCGAAATACTCCATGGTTGAGATATGTCTGAAGTAGCGTCGTAGAGGTATGCATGTATAGTGCTAGAGGCAGAGGTAGACTATTTAAACAACGCCATTGTATTGAAACAGATACCTCTGCGACAGCACCAGACAACGCTAGGTATCGAAAGACATGCCTCTGGTAGACAACCCTCAAAGACATACATACCTTACGTCAGCAGCAGAATATACCTAAACTTTCTTAGAGCCACCGGGGGAAAAGTATAGGTGTTACCCAACAATTGTGCTTGTTGTTTCGTATCCATTTTGTTGCTTGATAATCCACAACCTCCGTTGACTTGTCTGCGCACGTCCACTTACCTCTTTCTTGTCTGACTCAGCTGCTTGACAAGTTGCACATGGACGACCGACATGCGGACAGGCCGTTACGAGTTCCAGTGCTTGATCGCTACAACGACAGGGGCACCATGGTGTTGGGCAAGGTGGAACAGGTGAGATTTATTTAAGCCGGAATCTAACCAGTAGACTAGTCAGCCGCTGACTAGTCTACGCTGACTACTCTACTGTTTGATTTCGGCCTCTTTAAGACGTTGGTCGTGGGGTTCGTGAGCCCCCGCACTTCCTTTCACTTCCGAGGAGGGCGACTCCCCTTGGACTAGTCAGCGCTGACTAGTCTACTGGTTTAATTTCGGCTTGTATAGATCGTCATTGGCCGCCTTTGTAGTTAACGGCGTGGAGGTGGATCCTGCCGCAATCATGTGTTGTTTGCCTTGGTCCGGGGTGACGGTTGCGTGGCCGAATTAGTCCGAGTTTTTGTCTTGTGACCTCCTATAGAAGAAGATTGTGTCTCTGTTGGAGGACGAATGCCCCACATTCTGTCGTGCGCACACATCATTGCCAATTTACAACGGACGCAATATCATGGGCTGCAAGAAGGATACGCTATAGTAGCAGCGAGGTTAAGTCGGAGCATTTTCTCGAAGGGATGGGGACGTGGTGACACGAAAGGGTGACGAAACCTGATCTGCTCAATCAGCCAATCACAGCGGATGTGCAGCTGTCTCTCAAGAACCCTGTATACACTTTTTCTCAAACGAAGAAAACCCTCCGCATTTCATATAGGTTTTAGAGAAGAAAAAAATGAAGCTGAAAGTTTTTTTTTGCGGCGGAAATAAGACTTTTTGAAAAAAATGGTGCACAACGGATGGACACACACAGCATCCGCTGCTGGCACCGAGAGCGGACAGCATGGAGCCCGCCTTGCAGCACTCAAAACCAAGGGGTGGCAGAAGGCCTCTGTCCCATCTTACTATCTAGATAAGAGTAAAGGCAAGTGTCGTCTTTGGCTGAACTTCACAAAATCACGTCATCATAGCAACCGTGCCCCTCCTCAACGGGGATAGGGTCGGCGTGGGTGCTCCTGTTGCCATCAGTTCGCTTTCGCACCCGTTCCGTAGGCTGTGAGCCCTTCATTTTTCTATATATATTTTCGCCCCTGCACCCAGGTGTCGAGGCCAAAACTTTGCATTGCATGTACATCACGACTTTTACGAGTTGGAATCTGAAGTTTTGACATATGGTCGGTATTAGTACAACCAAGACATTGACTGGAAGCACTTTTTTTTTTTTTTAGCCCCCCTCTCACGTGAGCCTGGTCCGGTGAGAACCCGGCGTGCTCCGTCCCGGCTTTGTAGGGATGCGAGGTCAATGGTCTAACGACTACGGCATGCACGACTATGAGTACACC
>CACKRE030001968.1:0-14569 GCA_902602495.3 Ectocarpus sp. CCAP 1310/34 | reverse complement strand
GTCACATTCCTCGTTTCCTGAATAGTTCCAACCCTCGTAAGTACTCTATGACAGTCACGCGGGTGGTCTCTCGAAGGACCGACATAACAGCAAGCCTCACCCCTCGGTAGCAGTTTAGACGGTCTCTGCCACCTACAGTAAGCCGGTCTTCACCATGCCATGTATAATTAGCCGTCTGAACGCCCGTGAACCGAATTGAATCGTACACTTTTTGTACAGACGACTTGAAAACACTGTAGCCCAATTCAGCCCAATTCCTTAGCCATAGGAGCACAATTCGACCCAAACGTGTATGATTCGATGCACGAATGCTACCCCCTCTAAGCAGCCAAAAACATGCTGCACAAAACACATGAATCGAGTCTACGCCGGTGTAGAATAGAATAACTGCATTGTACGATTCAACACCCCCTCTAAAGCGCTTGTTGGACGATTCAAAATCATACAGGGGGTGTCACATATACGAAAAACACTACAAGATTGCTCGTGCACGATTGCCACCCCCTCTAAAGCGCTTGTTGTACAATACAGATGGACGATTCGAAATCATACAGAGGGTGTCACATATACCAAAAACACTACACGATTACTCGTGCACGATTGCCACCCCCTCTAAAGCGCTTGTTGTACAATACAGATGGACGATTCGAAATCATACAGAGGGTGTCACATATACCAAAAACACTACACGATTACTCGTGCACGATTGCCACCCCCTCTAAAGCGCTTGTTGTACAATACAGATGGACGATTCGAAATCATACAGGGGGTGTCACATATACTAAAAACACTACACGATTGCTCGTGCACGATTGCCACCCCCTCTAAAGCGCTTGTTGTACAATACAGATGGACGATTCGAAATCATACAGGGGGTGTCACATATACTAAAAACACTACACGATTGCTCGTGCACGATTGCCACCCCCTCTAAAGCGCTTGTTGTACAATACAGATGGATGATTCAAATCATACAGGGGCGCGTCACATCAAAGAAACGCTTTACACGATTGCACGATTGCCCGATTGCCACCCCCTCTAAGCTGCTTGTTGCACGATACATTTTTTTGTACAAACATACAGGGCGGGAGATATCTTCTGCTCCTCGTGTCACCTGTGTCAGATTAGCTCATAAAAAGGGCGGACAGTGGCGACGGAGCATAAACGTGGCACATTTCATGGGCACGAGCTGTACGGCCGGGTTAGTGGACAGGGCGCGTCGTTCACGGGCGCCCTGTCATGAGTGCGTTAGTTGTAGCAACATAAAAATATTGTCACGACAAGTGGCTTGTGCGCGTTCTGGCAGCAAAAGTGATGGATGAAACACGTCAGGCGAAACGAAATACACTGTCGTGTCCCCGTGACGGGTGCGACTTCACCACTCCGCGCCCTGACCACATGGAACTACACGAGCTACGGCACAAAGGCATCCGTCCGTTTTCGTGTTATTTGGACGGCTGCCCGTACAAGGCCTACACGGCCTCCGCCCTGCAAATACATGAGATTACACACAGAGGCGAAAAGCCTCACGTGTGTGACATCTGCAGGCGCGCATTCGCGCAGTCAGGAACTCTCAATCGGCACATAAAGCTTCGACACCCAGGTGCTATCAGGCAGAAGAAAACGCACAAATGGACGAAAAAAATACGACCACTACTCTCATGTGACGTAGATGGATGCCCTTACACAACTCGGCGTCCTGACCACATGGAGCTACATCAGAAAAGGCACCGGGGTGAAAAAACGTTTTCATGTGATACGTGCGCGTACAGGGCTTTCACGAAAAGAAACTTGACCACACATCAGAACACGCACTTGAATGAAAAGCCTTTTGTGTGCGACTTCGAGGGGTGCGAGTATTCGTTCTCGCAGTCGAAGAGCCTCAAAAGGCACAAAAAAACGCACACCATCGAGGGGCAGCTTCGCCGCAAGAAGCAAGAGCACCGTCTGAACAAGCTACTCAAGGAGTGGGGCTACACAGTGGACTGCGAGACCACCATCAACGCCAAAGCTGGGCAATGCTTGACGGACACCCAGCGGCACTTCTCGAGACTCGACTTCAGGGTCTTGGAGTGCGTCAACGCCATATGCATCGTTGAGTGCGATGAGGACCAGCACTTCTGGTACAATCTATCGTGCGAATTGAGCCGGATGGTAGACGTTCGGGCTGCGCTGGCTCTAGCTGGGTACACTCTGCCGATCTACTGGATTCGCTACGCCCCCACGGGAACGTACATGGTCGGATCGGAGAAAATTAAGATGCCACGGGCTCAACGCGAGGAAGCGCTTAAGGAACACCTGGCAAAAGTCTGTTCTCTTGACTTAACGCCCGAAAAACAAGCATCTTTGCACTACATGTTTTACGATTTGGTTTCTTCAACCCAGGGCCCCGAGATACTGCTCGACTCGGACTTTCCGGATGCTATGAAGGCTGTTGTGTCATGGCATCGCTAGGATGTTGTGTGCACGGGGTAGAGGGCGCAAGCTGTGCACACATTTCAAGCCGTTGCGGCGCGGGCGGGCGTTTGCGGGGCCCTTGTTTGAGAGTTGACGCGGGCGGGCTGTAGGGATGGTTAGATGTATGGCCGCAGCACAGCCGCAGCGCACGCGCGCGCCGAGATGGGGAGGGAAACACGTGTACGGGGGGCAACGTCGCTGAAACGACCATATTTGTGGCATTTAAAAATCGAGATGTGCCTCGTTTCGAAGAAAAAAAATATCTGCGTGTGCGCATGGGCCAAGGGAACACACGTGCCAAGTTTCGAGGGCAGGCTCGCACATGGGGGCGAAATATGTAGCAAAATGATTACACTTTTAATACAGATACAGATACTGCTGCAAATAAAGTTTTGGCCATAACTTTTTAATGAATGATCTGATTTGACCCATTTTTTCGTCTATCTGCACCCTCGACCCTTCCCCGTGCGTTCGGTGGCCAGCGGGGGCGTTGTGGGCGCGTCGCGGCAAAGTTTGTAGTTGAGGCGGGCCGGAGGTGCGGGGATTTAAAGATAAAAAAAATCAAACCCGCTAAAAAATTCAAATTTGTGGCGGTTGCTTTTTTTTCGTGCGTGCGTGGGAGGGGTGATCAACGCGACATCACAGCGACGCTCTGGAAACAAACAGCGGGCGCGCACAGAGTCACGGGCGCCCTATGGGAAGCGATCGAGGGTGGCCACGCGTGCCGCGGGGATGTAAACGAGCGCGGCGGTCGTAAGACAAAGCTCTCAAAAAAGGCTCGTGGGCAGCTGCTGCCGTGTCAGATGAAAAACACGAACACCAAAAATCGCGACACCACAACGAGGTCCTGGAAATAAACAGCGAGCACCCGTGAAGTCACAGGCGGCTCATGGGAGGCGAAAGCGGACGGATACGCCTGCTGCGCGCATGTAGCATGGGCACGCGGTCGCCAGACAACTTTTGAAATGCGCGCGTGGTACGCTGTGGTGGGCCTACCGCGTAAAAAAACACGCACGCACACGCGACCGCACGCGGAGAGAGAAAACACCGCACGCCTCTCGCCCCCCCCCGCGTAGCTCTACGGTGACTCACCTGCTGCTCCTGTCACCTCCTGTAGCCGGTGATGCTGTCGTGCCCGTGAGAGGAAACGCGAGAAGGAAAAAGTGAGAGATGGGGGCGCTTCAACACGCAAAAAAAGGTTCGGGAAAATGTTTCGTTTCGGCAAAAATGCGGCGAAAATCACAAAAGTCGAGGTTCCGCACTGATGTGGGTTCCACCTCACCCAGGATCTTTACGCGCGCACTGCTGTTGACCTCGGGCGTCGCGCCAGCAGTACCTGGACTCGGACACGGGGCACGCATTACTCACAGATTCCCGAAAAATTGCTGCTGGAGGGACCGGGGGAATGACGGGGAATCACAAAAAAAGTCACCCGCCGCGTGATGTCAGCGAGAAGGCGGGCAGTTTCGATAGATCATCATCCCACCATGCTCTCGGTACAAAAGGCGGTCCATTTCGAAATATCATCACGCCGCCGTTCTCTCGGGGAGAAAATGGTGGCTGTATCAGCGGGTTGTTCAAATAAATTATCCGCCACACAGACGGAGCGGCAAAAAAAACACGCCCGTCATTTTCTGGTGGCGACACATGAAACGCCACAAAAGCTAGGTCCCGCCGCATCCAAGGATACGCACACACACACGCACCTTCCAGCGCAGCAACAGTGAGGGGTCTCTTTGTCTCGGCGGATGGGAAACCAAGCAGCGTTGCTCTCAAGTCGCAGACTCTAGACGACGCCTACACCGAGTATCGGAAGTTGTTTCCCTCTGCACGTGATGTTGAAATGCAGGACATTTACGTTCGCCGTGGCGCTGTCCCCGGGACGAGGGAGGGCATCTCTGTGTTTTACGATTGCGGGGGGAGTCACCATCAGGGAGAAAACACGTTTTTCGAGGGAAAAACTCGTCCCGTGTGGGGAGCTTTTTTGGCGGTGTGGTCCTCAGGACCTTTGTCCAGTATCGAAACGCCCGGCGACGTTCTGATTGACCTCCCGCTGACCGGGACTGAATTCGTCGAGTACGCTCAGGCGTTCGAAGCAGACTTGGCCGCGCTTGTCAGCCGGGAGAGCAAGCCGGGAATTGTGATTGAATACAACCTGTTTCCCGCCCTAACGAGGCAGTGAATTGGAGATGGAACTCGCTGGTACACTTTAAACAGAATGAGTCTTAGGTTCGGCGAAACGCCCGATACTTTGCAGACGAGCGGGCGTTACGATGTGGACTTGCTATCTTTTCGTTTGAAGAGGAGGACGTACTGCGCCGCTCTCCACTTCCCTCTGAGCTCGTGTTACATGAGGGCAAGACTGAGCAGTATCGGTACAAGTTTTGCGTTGCGTGCGACAAAGCAGTGACCGCACAATGCTCGAAGTGCGGGAAGCACTACTCTTGCTTTTCCCGGGGATGTGAGAAGAAGGCGTGGATGCTGCACAAGCCCGTCTGTGTGTCGGTAAACGAGGGGCGTGTGTAGGACGAACGGATCGATTGTAAAAGTATTGTTTTAAGCCAGCTGATCACAACAAACAACCTATATCAAAAACCAAGGTACCGGACCTCAACCGTAGGTGAAAATCCGACAATTGCGCGTGCTGCGGCAGTGCGCACCAAAAAAAAACACCAGACCTCAACCTTACGTGCAAACCGGGTAATCGCACGTGCTGCGGCAGTGCGCACCAAAAAAAAACACCAGACCTCAACCTTAGGTCGAACTCGGCCATCAACAAATACACAAAACACACACGTGTAAAATCCCCGCGTCTGAAACCCTGAGACAACCTGGCCCAGAAAAAAAAAATTCGAGCCAGCGCTGGACCGGCTCGATTGCAAAAAAAAAGCTCCGGCGGCGGTCTGTCGAACTGTGAAACCTGTACTAGCTAGCACACACAGAGGTCACTCTTCGTGCCGGCACGGTGAGTGTGCCGATGCTACTCGCCCCGCCTTGTTTCAAAATTGACCGAAATTAACTGTGAAACATTGTAGCCTACCCTGTATTTACCTCGGTCAAGCACACGTTTCAATCGAGACAATCCTTTAAGCTACGGATGGCGGTCCGCCACTGCACACGAACTTGGCCGACGCCACCGAGGCACCGCTTGTCGTCGGCAAGGCGTCCAGGCCCTGTGTTGAAGATGCGATGGGGGAGTGTGTTACGAGTCATTGGATTTTTTTGTGAGCTGGTTGTGTCAACAATGCCTTCACGCACCAAGACATCATGGTATTTCCAAACCGCGGATTGGTCGCTCCCGCTCGTGTCTGGGCGATGCCAACACGAGACACGCAAGGGGACGCGGTGTAAAAAGAGAGTCTCGTTCGGGTACCCGCTGCGTTCGGTGCACAACAAACTAAAGTACGAAGTCCAAATCAAGCCGTCGACAATCCCTGGAGCGGGCGAAGGGCTGTTCGCCACAAGAAGCATCCCCAAAGGATCGTGGCTGTGCCCGTACGTGGGCGAAGAAACCACCATGAGCTGCATACACAAACGATACCCGGGAACAATGACAGCACCCTACACGATGCAATTGCCGGGCGGCCTCGCGGTGGACTCCGCTTTGGTGAGAGGCATCGGTTCGCTGGCTAGCGGCAAGTTCAACGCCGACGGAACAGTCTCGAGTCTTGACCGGCACAACTGCGTGGCGAGAGTCCGCCCCGTCGGCGACGGCATCCCCGGGCCGTGGCTGAAAACCACTAAACACAGAAGACCCGGTGACGAGGTACTCCTTTGGTATGGGCAATCCTGTGCTCTGCAGCAAAACCATTCCACCAGCCGCGCATCACAGCACTATGTCGCATCGAACACCCTGCTCAACTCCGAGGAGTCGACAACGAATTGATTGTAAGTCCCCTGCACATCATAAATGAGGTCGTTCTTTCGTTTCTCGTCGTCGGTGGGGGGGTAGCGCTCGTTCCATTCAAGCATCGTATCCACCGATATTACCCTGGGCAGGTCAACCGAAAGTCCATACTGCGAAGCCATGTAGGCACAATTGCGTGCGACCTCCCCTCTACCCACGACGGGACAAAACAGCAGCGGTGATATCTTGCACCCCTGATGTTGCCTGAACTTTGCGGGTTCACCGAAAGCTTTGTTTCCGCGAATGCTGTTTAGACGGGTGTGCAATCCGACTAGGTTGTGGAGGTCGTCCTTTTGCCCAGGCGCTTCATTGTTATAAAGTTTGGCATCCTGGAAAGTTAATATTGCGTATAGAGAAACACAATGATTCATCATGAAATATACAACGCCTTCAAGAATTGCGGCAAACAATAGATACAAAGACGCCGCAAAATTGACACGTCCTCTCTCTTCTACACACTGACCAAGCGCTGTATTCAAGAGAGAGGGGTCGGTCACATTCTGAGGACGGATGATGAGCAGTACTCTTCGCAGGCAGTTCACTCAGCAAGGAAGAAACTTCCTGCCGGTGCCTTCAAAGAGGTGAACCAATATTTGCTGCGAGGAACACACGAATAACGTGTTTTTGCCGTGGATGGGTCCAAAGTGCATGTCCACCCTTCCTTTCTGAACTCCGGGTACAAGACCAGAACGAACGATCAGCCCGTTCCACGTCCTGCCACACGACCACTCGTCATGCTATCTTCGATGGTGGACACTAAACTTTTCAATGAACGGAAAGCAGACGTATCAATGCTCCGAAGTGTGCACCAAGGTGACACTCTGGTATTTGACAAAGAATACTACTCCAGAGGTTTACTACGTAATGTTCACGATTCGAAAGCTTTTTTTTGGTGTGTGGAGACTAAAAATAAACGCGTTCAAGGGTACCAGGTCTTTCTTCAACTCTTGGAGAACGGAAGCAACGTGCATCATTTCTGGAGTAAAGGCCCGGCTCGTAAAGTGCTTTATCTGTCTAACGAACGACCACTCACTGTCTCGAGCAGATGTCAAGTCGATGTATGCTTCGAGGTGGAAGGATCTCAAGCTAGAGAAAGCCCATGCTAGAACCCCGGCACTTTATACTCCGGAAGTGGAGGCGAGAGTATTTCTGGACACAATTACGCTGAGGCTCCAAACGAAGAACAAAGAACCATCTTACATTTACACGCTGGACACATATGTAACGCATATCCGGCGGAACATCAAAAACGTTTCAAGGCACATGAGACCTAACCTGACTTCGGAACCAAACAAGAATTGTCAAAAGCAACTACGATACCCCACACGGATAAAATCCTGGCCGTGCCCCCCCTTCCCCCCCCCGCCTCCCCCCTCTCGCCCCCCCGAGAGGGTAAAGAAAAATCAATAAGTATAGGCATCGAGACCTTGCACAATAGCTCACAAACACCCTGCCACTTAATTAGGATGGTGCGGCCCTCTCCTGGCACATCATCGCGCGAAAAGAAAAAAAAGAAAAAGGTAACCCCCAAGGATGAGGCGCCCAAGGAAGTTCCGGATTTCCTAGAAACTATCGGGAGCTTGTATCCTGAGAAGTATCTCACCAAAGACATACCTCGGAAGTACAAGGGTACATATTGCTGCCAGCTCTTCTCGAGGGTCAAGTTCGCAAGAAACATGTCTCAAAAACTCCGGACGAGGACTGTGAGTGTTGGATTTCGGGCGTCTACAACGGATGGAGAACGCGAAGCTTTGCAGGAGAAGAGAAGAGCGATACGGCAGTGGACCACCTTTCCCGTGAAAGGGTCCTGGGTTCTCTTTTCGCTAACTTCATCTTCACGGAACGCCTACAAAACGGCTCAGCGGTACCAGAGCCAGACAGAAGCTTCTTCAAGTCCTGTCTGTCGGCGTGCATAAACAGCACGGGAGGGGGCACCCTCAACGCCGACTTCGACCATTTTTGCGCTCTGACTGGATTACAGAGGCTTCCGCCTCCGCAAAACCTCAATCTGGACCAGCAAAGAGAATTTGAGGCGGGGAGTATGGCCACTTCAACGTCCACACGTTTCGAACACCCTGTCTACCTTCCTCTTTCACAATGTTTTCTGCGTTCCTAACAGCATTTCGCATCTCGAACGATCGGGGCTCCCGCCCATCGGGGGGCGGGAGAGCCGATTGGGACCCTACGTAGAAAATACCCCGATTTTAAAATATTTTGACAAACTGGGAAAACCCCAAGAACGCCCTAGACTGCCAAATAAGAGCCGCTTGGTACCCTTCGCAATCAATTTGTACCAACTTTCAGTTTTGAAGAGAAATGGCAGAAACCCCAAGAAAGCCCTAGACTACCAAATAAAACACCCGCAACAAAAAGGTAACCGTATGATTTTTACTGTAGTTCCAGCGAAAGAAGTCACTCCTGTAGTTTCTTTCCAGTCACGGTAGCCCTGCCGACTGCCCTCAGTCCCTAAGTGCACTAATAGAGCTACTTCGAATGCCCTCGACACCATTACACGGCCCCATTTGAGCAGTCACCACACTGGTCTGCCGAGGTTGTCACCCATCCCTCCTGACACGCGCACCCAAACGTACAGAACCTGCACCTGCAGACATTAATGACCTTGTTGCTGCTGCCTTTACGGTCGGCCATACTTTTCTGCTTGACCTTGGGCATCATTACCTCGTACGACTTGGTGTTGGGCTCGGCATTTACTGCTCTTTCTTCTTTGTCGTACTTCTTGTGAGTACATGTTTCGCAACAAATAAGCTCCTCCACAACAAGCTTGAGGGCACGCGTTTTCGCCACACGACCGTCTCTCTTTAGTCCATTGGCCTGTGCAGCGATAGCCACTGACATCCAGAGGGAGCCCACTGCAAGCAACAAACCCTCCCCCAAGGCCGCGGTAAGCTGCAAGAAAAGGAACGCGAAGCCAATGGTATTCAAGATAACGAGGTTGAAAAACGCTTTCGATCGCGACGCCCAACCTTCCCACCCGAACTTCCAGGCGTGTGTCCAACATATTCGACCAGGGTGAATTGACCTTCCGTGGACGATCGCCTCCCAGTTATTGCGGAAAGCCCTATACAAATTGGGTCCGTAGGGCGTACGCCGTTCCCAACTAACGTTATGTTTCATGAGAGTCCAGAAGACAACGCCAAACCATGCTACAAAGTCAGACCCCCCAATGTCACCCACGTTACAGGTTCTTCCGCTGCCTGAATCTGTCGGCTCCGGAATACTCTGGTAGCTGAGATACAGCAAGTCGTTAAACATGGTAGACATGTCAATCAAGGACCACGCACCGCGGGCAAGGGTGGGCGCCGACCCACCAACAGCGAAAAACAGAATAGCGTAGGTCGTGGTTTCAACTTCGATTAAGCCAGACGGTACGAGCGTTGCGAGTGCTACAAGAGCCGACCCAAAGAGGGTAAACAATGCTGCCGTCCTTGCGTACGTCACCAGAATGCTAGCGCGTGTGTCTCCAATCCATGGGTCATAGATGCTGCACGCGAAACCCAGTGTGCCAAGGAGAACCTCGATGACGTCAATGTTGAACATTCTGCCTAGCAATGGCGATCTGAAGACAGAAATATCTGGGCAGGACGCACAGCCTGAGCGGTGTGTGTAGTTTCTGTACAACAGGTAGGAATCGCGGCAACAAGATTTCAGGGCAAGGGGACGGACAGGGCAAAGTTCGGTCAGAATCCAAGTGCGAATCGGTGAGGTGTCCAGCGAGGTGCATCAAGCACTGGAATATATTTTCCGTATTTCTGGCAAGCAAGAATCCCATATCCGAAACGAAATTCTAACGCATTTTCGCGTAATCCATCGGACCTTGCAGATAAGGTATTAGTCCTGCAGTGTATGCTTTCTCGAGAATATCTCCCGAGTGCTCGTTAGAATTCGCTTTGTTTTCGAGCTCAGGTTGTCCGTACGGGGCGGGGGGTAGAAGAGCAGCACGGATTATTTTGGGCTGGTCGTTCAAGGTAATCTATACCGTAAGTTTGAAACAATTGTTTTTCGAAACCTAAACCCGATGCACCCGATCACATACCCCGTGCATGGGGCGCGCAAAGGTCACAAGGTAGGCAGCGATCTACTCGGCTCCGTTGTCAAGCTTGTGTGTTCCTCCGCTGACCATATGGGGTAGTAGGGAGTGAGTCAATGAAATGTTTCGTGAGCACGAAGAACGACATTCGGGAAAATTAAGCGCGAAGGTGGAGGAAAATGGTCAGAAGATGTCACTTGCTGTGGGGGAAATGCACAAAAAGTCACACCATTCAGCAGCGTTGGTTAGTTTACTCCGAAATAACCTGTGGTAGGCTTAACCCTCTTCGAGGGCGTGGCAGCGGAACACTTACGGCGATTGCGTCGCCGGCTGATAATCGAAAGATCCACCCACAAGTCCACAGGTTGGACACAGCTAGACATGAAAGCCTCCCACCCGGCTGCCAGGAAAGCCAGGTAGTACGCAGAGGCGGTTCGCGCAGAGAGACATGAGAGATGGGGGGGGATTGGCACGCGAAACCCCCGCCGCCACGGCTTCCCGGGGCTGTCCAGTGTGTGAGGGCCACCCAACACACGCTCACCCAACACACAGATGACATGCACACCTAAAACCGTCTGCTTTAACCCAAGTTTTTGTTTCCTGGAAGGAGTGTTGTGAGCAACTTACTGAATGTTGCAGAGTACTGAACCTTCATACCCTCGGGCACTCGCCTAGGTCAGCGCCGCGGGCATCGATCGCGACACTGACTGCTGAATGGGACTCCTTGGACCTATATACAGCAGCCTCTGTCGCGGTACATAGTTTGGAATTGGGAGCGCCGAACGTGCCAAACGCGGGCAGGGCAAATTGTGAAACATCACCAACAAGCAGCCAACGCCGCCGACTGTCAACGGAATCGAAGAGCAACAGGTGCACTGAGGAGTGTGGCACGCAAGCTTTCCTGGGCACTCTTTGGTTTCCCGATGGGTGGACTGTATCGAAATCGGTGGCGAAAGGATCGGCGCGAACGTAGGAACGAACACGGGAGAAAAGCAAGAATCCCCTCCCGAAGCAACTCTGGGGCCTCGTGTATCATATGTGTAAGGATTGTCGATATTGACAGATTTGTGAAAAAGAAACCCAATAAATTACAGGAGTAGACTAGTGGGAACGGGCAAGGGGAGTGGTGCACCTGGCACAGCTCCGCAACAACTCAAGACATGTCCCCTTTCCCGGTCACGATCAGGGTTGCACAAACACCTCCTTTCGGTTTATTTGTGACACAACCACAACGGAGCAAGACCAAGTGAGTGGCCATATAGTGCAAGTCCGAAAACCCGTCCATGTTTTTTGTTCCGAAAGCCGTCGTACGTATCCCGACTCGTACTGTAGACACCATTCCTACACAAAGGGCTTGGTGTTGTCGGGTGAAAGGGGGCGACATACGTGGTATCAGTCTATCTGACGAAGGCGATACTGACCCATGTTTCGTGCTTGATTTGGCAATAATTTCGGAACGTAGGCGTTTCGGGGATTTCGAGCCTCGGTGAGGGTTGCTTACACCAAGTTCACAAGTGCTTTACCTGTCTGGCATACTCCAGGCGTCGATGTGGCCGCCTAAAGAACCGGCACATCAGGGAGACTTCAAATCTGAAAAAATCGACGGGCAAACGCCAGAATGCGGTATACCGCCTGGTTCCGAGGCCCACGAGAGGTACATAAAAACAAACTCACGTACATACGGAGTTTGAGAACCTTTGCCGAAACTGATTGGCCCTCTTCGCTCTGTACCACCGTATTTTGGCACCAGGTGACGCGGTATATTGACAAAGGCTAAGAGGGGCGCGGACAGCAGGTGAGACGTTTAGCAGGAGAGGCGAAGAGAAGTTACACCTACCCGTTGTTTTTGTTGCACAGACGAGTGTCGCAAAGGCATTCCCACCGCCAGCACGTCTGCTGCAGTGGTGTAGTGTTTCTCTCTGAAAAAATTGGAACTATTTCGGTTGCCTCGGTAAACTCACTGACACGAGCCAAGCGTCCTGTCAGGCCAGGGTACCGTGATAGTACGAGCCATCGCATAGTAGTGCGCGATCGACTTTTCAAAACATTTCAAACTGCCTGTTTTTATCGCACATGTGTGCCATAGGACCGACACGTGCGATAGCACCGACTCCTCTGCGGAAACTGAAACATTAACAGTCGTATGTTTCGGTTCTGCTTTTTTATGGCGCGCACCCCTGTGCAATAACGACGGCCTGTCTGGTGCGGTCTTGATTACATCACGTCGACGACTTCCACTGGCGCTGCTGTGAACGCACACCCCAAAAAACTCCGACATGTGCGAGTCTGAAGAAATCTAGAGCGTCCTTCCTTGCCTGTAACCAATCCGGTGCCTACTACAGCAGTCGAGGTCGACGATGAACCGGTATCGACGAACAGCAATGGTAGCGTCGGGTGTGGCGTTGGACCCACCCACAAAACCCCACGCAACCCTAACTGAAAATGGGTGGTTGGCGTTTTAAAGTCGGATTGATATCGCACAGCAGTAGTATGCTATAGCACCAGTGTGCGATACGTAGCACCGAACGTATATTAGTCTAATGACTGCTTGAAGGCGGGGGCAACAACCTATCTGGGAGTTGACTGGCTTCGACAGAGCGAACGAGCACCCGGGAATCATACAAAGGACACGCCAGACCAGTAGGAAGGCCCTGGACACGAAAAAAGTCGTTGGTTCTCGGGTCGGGCGGCAGTGCAGGCTTCTTTCTGCACGCAAATCACGCGGTCTACCTCCAAGCTCTCTTTCTAAATTCCTTTTAAATTCCAAGTCAAATATTTCCACCAGTCCAAAATGATGTACATATGCATGAGTCAAAACAACCAAAACGGCGGACGCTCAAATAAGGTCTAGCTTGGGTCGGTAGCGATTCTGAGACATGATATCACTGCTGTAGAGAACTATAGTCTAGCACCGGCATGTGTGCGCTGGCAACCTCAAATCCACTGTTGTCGGGGTGATATGTTCGGGGTTCGTACAATAGCAGCGGCCTCCCAACTCCGCAAATTGACCGACACCCCGTGTCTCCCACTGCTGTGCTCGCCGCCACGGACCCCAAGCTCCTGAATTGCGCCTTAGCTACTGCTGAGGACCGGAAGTTCAGCAGGTTGCGGCCCGTGGCGGCGAGCACAGCCGTGAACAACGTACGTTTGTAGGAACGTCGCCAAATTTGCGGACAGTCCCGTCGCTGCTGCGACGTACGTACATGCGATATCTCCGCTCCAGCAGCAGATCTCAGCATGCCAACACACACATACCGATGCTATGAGTGTCTTCTAGCGAACCATGCCAATGTCTATGTAACTACTCACATGTATTTTACCACTTGTTGTGAGAGCGGAAACATATCAATAAAAATTGCACCTCATCGGCGGCAGCGCTTATCAATGCTCGACAGTAGCAGGCAGTGCCACGCCAACTCTCCGGGAAAAAAACGACCCCAAAGTCCGTCAAAGCCAGCGGTTTCTGGATTGGGGATTTGACTGAGATCTCCGACAGACCAACGGGGCTGACTGTGAACCTGGCGAGAGCCCACTGCGGACGAGCGTGATCGACAATCAGCAAATTCTCGGCAGTTCCTTCTGCCGTTTTCCAACTTGAGCTGGATTCCTTATGCCTTTATCGAGGTTAAAATTCGACCTTGCGGACCTTGCGGCGTTTATACCTTGTCCAAACTGCGGACAACCTTTGCTGAGTGCAAAGATTGGGTGACCTAAATGGGTCGTGGGTTTGCGACACCTTGTGGGGAAAGAGAGGTTGTGCAAGGTGTGGCCAAGGTTATTTTGGTCAACGCCTCTGGGCAACGGGGGGGTTCGCACCCGTGGCGTTCCGCCCGCCGCCATGAAAGTTGAAAGTTCGCTGTATCGGTCATCACAAATGTGAAATATTAGACACCCGGGACTCACCGCGCCTGATGTGCCCAGCAGTCAGTGCCGTGGGAAGAAGTTGGAGACAACTCGGGACGGTGCGGAGTACGGGGCGCGTGTGGGTGGGGTTGTGGGTGTTGCGAGTGCCTCCGCCCAATTCGGCCAACTTCTGGGAACGCTCTTTTAGTTCCTGACCTGTTCCTGACCGGCCGTTCTGGGAACGCGGGGAACACTCCTCTAGTTTTTGGGAAATGGACAAAAGTGGGTATACCCACCCCTTTCTCGGACAAAAG
>CACKRE030001967.1:146194-156305 GCA_902602495.3 Ectocarpus sp. CCAP 1310/34 | reverse complement strand
ACGTGATGGAGGCTCGTGGGCCAGGGCAAGCGACGCCGTTTGTGCGCGAGGAGGCGCCGACGGCACCCGGCAACGGGATTCCGGGGGACGGAGGCAGCGTTCCCCCGTCGCCCCCTTCGGGAAGGGGCGACTTCGGCGGAGGCAGTGACAGCCCCACCGACAGCAGCAGCGGCAGCAGCAGCAGCGGCAGCAGCAGCAGCCCGAGCAGCAGCAGCAGCAGTGACGCCGGCGGTGCCGGCGGCCCGGGCGGCAAAGAGTCCGGCGACCCAGGTGGGGACGGCGGTAGCGATGGTGATCCCGGCGACTCTTAGAACCTCGAGGAGTTGAAGTATGATCCAGCCGACGACCGCTACCGCCGCGGGCTAGAAGGGAAGAAACTCCTCTATGGCGCCTCGAACGCTGGCCCGCTGCGCCATGGACTTGAGGGTGGCCGCACGCGGAAGCAGACCCGGGAGATGCAAGGTGCCGGGGAGATGCCGGGGCCCGGAGAAACACCGGACCCGGAAGAGGCATTGCTGGCGACCATCCTGGAAACTGGCGGGACGGGGATTGTTGAGGAGTACATCTGCAACTCGCTTGTGAAGGAGCAGTGGGACGAGGAGCAGACACGCCGTATGGAAGAAATGTACAGGCGCGAGGTGCAGGGGGTGTTGGGCCCGGAATAGCAGGCGTTCGGGGCCGAGGTCGACGCCAGCGGGTCTTCGCAACCACTCCCAGACCCACAGCTAAGTATGACCTCGCCAATCGGGCAGAGCCTCTACAGAAATAGTAGTAAAACTAGTGCAAGTCGGCACGCGATTGGCCCCCTCTATGCGGGTGGAAGTTGACTCAAGATCATTCTTTACCCCGCCAAGGAGATACTAGATCTAAAGTCGCCTGCAGTGGTAGTAGTAGACTAACAATATGGCGTGTACGGGATAACTGCTGTAGTCTACACTGCATTTTTAAGCACATCACGCACGCTGTATAAAACATGCATTTTATTGCCACCTGGTTCCAACGGCAAAAACACACGGCCGGTGTCCTCTGGGTTGATACCATGTTCTTTGAGTTCAGTGCAGGTGGAATAACCCGGACGATTTGATGGTTTTGCGCGGTAAATTGTTACCCACGGATACGCAAGTTTGAAATAACTGGACCAATAGACAAGGAACGCGTCAAAAACTCGTCCGACCGACACATGGACTACATGCACAAGGATAAAAACTCTTTCTCCGGAGTATACATGAAACCCAACACCTACAGCAGTACACCCATGGCCGTTGCAGTCCCGAAAAAAGATTGCAACAACCACGCCTCAATCAAATGATGTTCGGGAGGGGTAGAGCAAAAGTGTCAGCCACGCGACAAACACTATATTAGACTATGTCCACAACCAACATTTTGCGTCTCACATGCGCAAACATGCACTCTCCGGCGCGGAAGCTTCGAATTACTTGGCACTACCGTGTCAACGCCTCCTTCACACCATCCCCAAGTGCTACGTACTCGCCCCCAGCGGTCGACGGGAAACAAACGCTGCTATGCATATGTGTGCTACTAGCCCAGCTCGAAATACCCAAGAGAAAACCGCCACCCCCGAAATCGACATGCAGTAAAATGTCAAATGTAAAATGGAGTTCGCTTGCCTGCAGCGTATGTATGCCGCGTGCGTCCTGATAGACCGACACTAATCCGACCCCCTGACAAACGTAAGATTAAGATCCTTATACCGTGTTGTGCAACTCGCGCGTCTTCTTCGGTGATTACGACCAAATATAAACGAACTACTTTTATCTTACTGCTACGAGTCCAAGCTCCCACACCCGCGAACAAGTAACGGTTCCTGAACCAATCGAAAAACACACAAGGCTAAAAGACAAATCCCGAAAACGATACTGTAGAGACGTGATTCGTCGAGATTCGGCCGGATATCACGCATCTCGGACCGGGGACCCCAAGTGTCGGGGGTCGGTCTTCAGAGATCGTGAATCCTTGGTTTTCGCTTAACAACATTTACGTCGCCACCCGCAGCACCACCGTTTTATCTGTGTCCCCGACTACTATAGCGCCCCCAGTGATGCGCGTTGATGCTACGCCCCTCCCCAGGCCCACAGTGCTGCACACGTTAAAGGCGTTACCCATCTTACCCCTAAGTTGCGTGTGTGTGTCCTTCTCTCCCATATCACACGGTATTCTAGCGGTTGAGGTGCCTGACGTTCTTGAGGGCGTACAGGTAGCCCATGCGTACGGCGAAAATGAAGATGACGAGTGCCATCACGTCGAACCTTGCAAAGCGACGGAACAACACAGTAAGTTTCCGAGCATGAGATGATTTGCCGGGGCGGTGTGAAGCGACGTGAGGGGGGGTGGAGGTGCGGAACACCTGTCGTGCCGTAGATGAGAGTATCGTCATGGGATCCCACGTGTCCCGTAAACCCGAGCCTCACTTTGCGGTTTCCTCGTCACCGTCAGCCTCAAGTTTATGAAGTCGCTGAACATCTCATCAGTGTGATCTTTTAACTAATTGCGCCTTTTCTCGCCTTGGTGCCTGTATGTGACGCTTAACATTCTTTGTCCAAAACAGAAGAGAAGCTTCTGCTCCTTATCTCTTGCTTGTCAACTCATTGTCTAGGCTCTGAGCTTTCACAGCCACGTTGGGCCTGGTGTGTTGATGGTTGGTCAACTCTTCAGAAGCGATGCTGGTTGAACGCAGGTGCGGAAAAATACCATGAGATCGTGGTCGTGTTGAGAACACTCTTCTTGCAGAGAACATCCTTTCGATAAAAGAGAAACGGAAGCTTCCAACCTCTGATCCTTGGGCCCTGTACTCGGCACCCATTTCTCCTTGTTGACTTGTTTTAGCAACAAGCGTTACCAACGAAGGTGCGTACAACGTGTTTGGGGTTTTTGCACGTTTGTTTATTTATTTAACTTTACATTTTCTGGGCTTCCTGGATGACAAGTAAGCAGCAGAGCAAACACGCCCCAAACGAAGAAACAGACTTTTCGGCTCCCCTGGTGTTACTCACCAACGGTTTTTGTACTCGTACTCGCCGCCGAAGAAGTCGTTCACGAATTGTTCTGTCTCGGTCGATGTACCCAGTGCCGTCGTGATGGGCGTGTCGTCGCCGCGGTACTGGGTCGTGCTCTACGCGATCGCGTAGGGAGATAAAAAAAACGTTGACAAAGGTAGCCTTCGCTGACGCCGTGGATTCATTGATAACCTATCTTTGCCAATATTTGATAGATAGAGATGGATTCATTACGTCATATTAAGAAAATACAAAAAACAATGTAGAGGAGATGAGTGTTCATTGTTAACCTATCTTAGACTATTTTCAATGCGTAGAGATGGATTCGTCGTGCCAAATAAAGAAAAAAAAAACGTAAAGGAGGTGAGCGTTCATTGTTAACCTATCTTTGAATATTCAAGCAGATGAGATGGATTCATTGTGTGATATTAAAAGAAGCAAAAAACAACATGAAGGAGGTGAGCGCGACAATAGCCAGGTTCGGAGAACCCAGAAATTTATTATGTGTTCGATTCGGATAGGCCAAAATATCGCTGGCACGTAGGGCAAAAAAACGCAAAACAACGTAAAGGAGGTGAGCGCAGTAACAGTCAGCCTCGAACAGCCCAAACGAACAGCCCCAAAAAATCTCTGTTTCGATTCGGATAGGCCAACGTCTCGCTGGCACCAGTCATAGCGCGCACTTTGTGGTATTGCAAGTTCCATCCAAGCGACGCCGGGCTTCCTTTCGTCATTTCCTACAGGAATATCAATCTGCATACTTGAATTCGCAACAGCAGGAATAGCGAGACAATCGAAGGCCGCAATATTTCGCTTCTCACCATGCCCTTCATTCCCACAGTCATGCGGACGTTGTCAATGGAGGAAGTTTCGTCAAGGAATGGTGCGGCGGGTCAAGTCCAAGCGCCGACACATGAAGTTTTCGTCGTTGGCGTTAACGTTGGCACATCGATGGCCATTGAGTCCCCGAGCGGGTGCAAACGAAGAGTGGTAGATTCCACAATAAGCACCATGGACAGGTAGGCAGCAGCGGCGTTGGCGGGAAAACGTTCGGAAGCAGCAAGTCGAGGGCGAAGTGCTTCATTAGGATTTTCACCAGATGGGCCACAATGGAATTCAGAGCGAAGCGGACATGGTCGAAAGCAGGCATAGTGCCGCGGTACCCAGATCATAGAGAAAATCGCCATAAAAAAATAACTTGAAAAAGAAGTGGGCTTAGGATTGGGGTAGAGGTCGAGGTGTTGCGTGCAAAACAAAACACTAGCGGGTGATGCACAGCACAATGTAAATGACGATTTGTTGTACTCACCGTCGTCGACCTTGAGAAGTGGGCTGGTGCGTACTCACGCATGCCTGCAGTGATCCTCAGAAGAAGTAACCGAGCGTTATATAATGCATGGCTCCTCACCTCGACAACATAGTGCAAAGGGTTCAGGTAGAAGGCGAAAAGCCAGGGATCAGGAATCTTGGCGGGGCTGATGAGGAAGCCGGCGAAGAGACTGAACATGGAAGACAGGGCGCCAGCCAGGGTCTGCGCCACCTGGGTGTTAGGCAGAACCTGCGGAAACGACAAAAATGAGCTACCCTCGTTCAGCATTTTTAGCGCTCAAAGCTCTGCTGTCGTCTGGACAGCGGATGCGCATCAGTCGGCAAGGGGCGCAAGCAGCTCGTCTGCGATTGGTCCCGTTAAACATACCACACGCCCTGGACCGATTCAAAGCTCGATTTCTCCTCAACAGAAGAGTGGCAAGAACGAAAACGGCGACGATCGTCGAGACCCTTCCGAAATCGTATCGTTTCATTTATGCATCCTCTTCATCGTGGGGTAAGGGAGTAATGGAGCTTTCACAATCGGTCCAGGGGATGTGGTATCTTGTGTCACCAACGCTGTGCATGTGAAGCAATTATGGCACCAGACAATCTGGCTGAAATCAGGGGGGCGACGGGAACAACTCGGGCCTCATTATCTGGTCAACAAACCTGCAGGCAGAACGCCAACATTGTCGCCTCGAAGGACGAATTTCGAGTGAAGACCAAACAAATACGGCAACGTTCTGATGAACCGCGACATACCCAAATGTCGATGGGATACAAATCGATAGCACGCGAAACGGTATTTAGAGAGCTCGACAGCCTACAAAAGTTACTCAACACATACAGTAGCGCTGGCAAAGACAATACTCCATACCCCAATGTCAATGGGAAGTCACTGTGCAAGGAGAGAAACTAGGGAGTTTGACGGTCGACAAACTCTTCGCAACATGCAGCGCTGATACGTCATGTGTTGGGAAAAATATATTCTGCAGGCAACAGCCTTCAAGACAGCATCTACCTCTTCTGATTACAACGTTGTGGCAATAATATCTAATCGTAGCACTAGCAAGGCATCTTATTCCTCGACTAATACATACCACGTGCGAACAACCCCGGAATTGGTGAAAACAATATTTGTTTATTCAAGCACGCAAGCCTGCAGTTGTCCGTTCTCGAAACGGAAACCTAGCCTTACCATCACGAACATCATTCCTGTGAAGACCATGAACATCGTCCATAGAAGGAAGTAGAGCCTGGTTTCATTAGCGAGGAGAGCGTAGCAACAAAGGTGTGCGGCGTGCAGAACATCGTAAGGCACTGAAAACAATGGTCAAGGTGTGTTTAGAGAATGTCCAAAGAGTTTGGCGAGTTCTCCAGGAGCAATCCTTGTGCCAGGGCGCTGCAATCATACCCTAAATGGCAGTGCGCACAAAGTTCTTTTGCGCTTGGTCATCGGAGAGTGGTGTCTCAACGCAAAATCCGATTTTGAGCGTTGCGCTACTGTGTGACTTGTTCACGATGTACGTGTCGATACAACCAACGCCCACGATATCATGAATACGTGAGAGACGTGGTAACTTGCGCTTGACAAGCCGCTCTGGTAACGTGCGCGTGCCAAGCCGCTGTGATGAAAAATTAATACGACTTGACGTGAGGTCGGGGGGCTACCGCCCCCGAGCTACTTACTATATATCATGAACGGTTGAGAGAGACGTTGGTTACGGCTAGCTTACTGGTCGTTCTCCTCACCAGTACATGAAGAATCGGTCGGCCGAGTCGGCTAGGCCCGTGATCCAGTAGAAGATCGAGCAGAAGGCCAGCGAGATGAAGAGGATGTACGGTAGTTCCGCTACCGCGTATCCGATGGCGTACGAACGCACGCTGTACATGTTGGCGGCCTGATCTCGAAAACCGTGTGGCGGGAAAGGGCGCAGCGTGGTGCCTAATATGAGCTGTGTAGCGCTGGAGGGAGAAAATATCAGAACTATAGGTTTGAGGTACGCAATGATGAAACGAAGCTGCGAGACAGACAAACGAGATATCATCTTTGGCTCGACGGCTGTTTACGGCTAAGTAAGGTTAACAATTGGACAAGAATAATATGAAAACATGGCTGCTGCGCATCGCCCTTGCCAAGGTGTCCTGTTGTAGCCGATCGGGACTGCGTGCTGGCAACAATCATCGAGATACGGTGTCGCCAAGAATCAACCCTGATTGCACTGTGCGCTGACCAAAGTTGTCTCTCATAGGATGTCAATGGGGCCAAAAAAACGTCGAATGCTTGTCGACAACAACAACAACACGAACAACAGTAAAAAGAAACTCACAAGCGCAGCACGCCACGCCACCAAGGCAGCGGAAGTGAGTATGTCACAGAACGAGTCCGCGAAACAGTTACGTAAATCGTGCGGCGAAAACAGCGGTTCACCTGCTCCCTATAGAACACGATGCGCTCCTTGGCACCGGCGGGGATGGCGGTTTGGAGGCAAATCACCCCCACGAACATGGTGGACATGAATATCACCGCCAGTCGGGAAGCCAAGTCGGACTCCGTCTCAATGTCTGCATGCGCAGACGAACGCCCGCGACAGCGGGGCATAGGGGCATTTTCGGTGATGCATCGTGCTCATGTGGCAAGATATCCACCCGAGAAAAAAGGGGACACTCCGTAACAAATACCGCCAAAACTACAGTTGCGGCTCGCGAATAAGAAAGGGAGAGTTTGTTTCTGAAAGCGGAACAACCTGAGGTGCAAAAGTTGACGAACAACATCAGAACATCATACTCCGCCTAAAATGTAGTTGCCGCCCGCGGAACAGAAACGTCAACTTCGGATCGAGGCTCAAGTTCTTCTTCGTCGAGAACATGTCCATTATGTAAAGTTCAGAGTAGAGCCCCGAGGCGGAGGTGTTTTTCTAAGTCGAGTTTTCTTTTTTTTCGCGAAAGTCCTGGCCTCATAAAAGTAACAGTTTTACGCTTTCCTTACTCGCGGGCCGCAAATGTGTAAGTCAACGTCCCTGAGGAAACAAACGGGAAAAAAAAACAGGAACGATGTCAGCAAGGAGTTCTAGGACGCAGCCTCACCCGCGTCGATGAAGCTGCTGCCGAAGATGACGGCCATGAGGATGGCGAGCTGCATCCGCATCCAGTTGTAGTTCGGGTTACGCCAGTACTGGTTTTTCAGGGTCAGCAGCGGTGTCGGCGTACGGGCGCCCAGGCGCACCCAACTGTTAGTAGCGTGGGCCAAGTCCATGACCACGGAAACAAGTACTATCGAAAAGGAGAGGTACCCTCAACAAGGGATCGGAACGTTCACATGGAAACTAACGGCGTAACAACAAAAACAACATCGGTCCCATCCGCCCACCTGTAGTGAGAGCAACACCCCATGTATCCCCACGTTTTGGCCGTTGTGTTTTCTGAGTCAATAATTCCGCGACGGCGGACAAATTCATCATTTTCTCGAGGGGAAAGACATGAAACACCAGCACGTCCCATTTTGCTTTGCCCTGCTTGTACTTGCCCTCTAGACTATATTGTGAAGTTCGAACCTCTACTACAAAACAAATGAGCAGCCCCAACAAAGTGACGGTGTCCAATGCCGGAGGGGTCTCGTGACATGGAAAAGCCAAGATCAAGTGAGCGAGCGCATGAATGAAAACTGCTCGAAATAGCGCCAACTGCGCTACATCACCGGTAGACCAAAATAACAACACTTTTGGGGAGCAAACCAACACGATACAATCGCCCCTCCGCGATCGTGTGTTCGCAAGAGATGGCACCACAGTAAACAAGGCCATTCCCGTCTCTCCTACACATCGAAAGTGCTCTCTTGTTTTTTACTTGATAGCGCCGCAGAGCCGCACGAACCCCACCACCTAGCCTCTAGCGCAAGGCCCTGTTTCGTTCCTTCAAGAACCGCGTTCTGAAATCACCGCTTGAGGACATCTTGAACCCTTCCCTCAGAGGTGAAGCAACTTCGAAATCAATTGACATTATATCTCTCGCCGACTAAAGCAGCAAATATCGCCTACTAAAGCAGCAAATATTTGCATAGCTTCTCTTGGGGTCACCTGGATCACGGCCCTCTCCATGCACGCCCTGGCTTGCAGGAGCGGGGATGCCGCGAAGACAGACTTGAACTTGAGCGCCTCTGACCCCTCGGGGGGGATCATGAGGCCCTCCAGCTGTTTCGACCGGGCGAAGAAAAAGGGGGATGGACCACGTGGGAATGAAGAGGGTCCGCAGGCACTTAGGAATGAGTGCAATACTACATTCGCGCGCTCCCGGCTCGCTAGTGCAATAACCCAGCATACTGCTCTCATGCCGCATTTCAGCAGAGTGCTGTCATACCACAAGGAATGCTCGAAGTGGTCGTTGTGGTTTGTGCTTTCAACCGCCGGTATGATACTACCAATACCTGGCCTTCTGTGATCGTTGTGTCAACGATTGCGCAGCGCGACGTCATGCTGCGCATTGACCGGGAAATTATCAGGAGCCGGACACGCCGCGGGGAACCTTAACGGACGCACCTCCGCCATGGAGTTCTTCCTTAGCTTGCTCCTCTTGTAGGAGTCCGCGTACATCTGAGGGTTGCTCTGTTGGCAGAACAAATGCGAGCAACGACGTGTACGAATCCGTGGAAGGGGCACTAAGCAACTGTATTCAGGACCAAGAGCGCTCTGCAGCCCGTCAACATAGTCAGGCTGTCCTTCCAGGATCTTAAAGAGTCTCTTGCGGGTTTGAACAGGACGCCACAAACGGTGCGTGGTTGATGCTGTTGTTGTTGTAGTTGTTGTTGCCCACACAAAACAAATATTTCCGATTGCTGTGGACGGAGCTTTAACGCTTAAAGCGTACAATAGGAGGACGCCCATGGCACGCCCAATACGACGCGTGTTGGACAAGTCTCTTTTCNGCTGTGGACGGAACTTTAACGCTTAAAGCGTACAATAGGAGGACGCCCATGGCACGCCCAATACGACGCGTGTTGGACAAGTCTCTTTTCGCTAAAGTCTTACGGTGGTGTCCCCTTATTCCCATGCAAGAGGGTCGGTCTACCGGCGAAAGAACGATAACAAAGCTGTGGACGGAACTTTAACGCTTAAAGCGTACAATAGGAGGACGCCCATGGCACGCCCAATACGACGCGTGTTGGACAAGTCTCTTTTCGCTAAAGTCTTACGGTGGTGTCCCCTTATTCCCATGCAAGAGGGTCGGTCTACCGGCGAAAGAACGATAACAAAGCTGTGGACGGAACTTTAACGCTTAAAGCGTACAATAGGAGGACGCCCATGGCACGCCCAATACGACGCGTGTTGGACAAGTCTCTTTTCGCTAAAGTCTTACGGTGGTGTCCCCTTATTCCCATGCAAGAGGGTCGGTCTACCGGCGAAAGAACGATAACAAAGAAACGCTCGGTACTTGAAGAACATCCAAGGCATCCGGAGGGTTGCAACCAACGCACGAATCGATGTGCCACTGTTATACGTCAGCATCCACGTTTCGCCTTTCATTTACGGTAAATATTATCACCAGGGAACGCCGACAACCGACAATCATCGAAACCAAAAACGACGACTATTTACCAACCAGAACAACAAAATATTTACAGGGGTACGCACCTTGCCGGTGGTGCCAGCACCGATAACCTCCAGCATCCACGTTGCGGGATTGACGTGATCACGGATCGGAACGGTGTTGGGGATCGACTGCGCACGGAAAAGCATCAATTACCGGCGGTCGCAACAGAAGTGTGAAGGAGCGCGGGGGGGGGGGGGGGG
>CACKRE030001967.1:120513-145873 GCA_902602495.3 Ectocarpus sp. CCAP 1310/34 | reverse complement strand
GGGGGGGGGGGGGGGGTAATATCACGAAGCGAAACAAGTCTCACCTCGAATGGCAGGCAAAATCAGAAAAAGAAGCGAATTGCGGCGCCATCAAAGTGCATGCCAAAGACATCAGTAGCGGTAGCAAGCGCGCCCGGACGGGGTCACGTATTCCGTGTTATTTTTTTTAATTCTTTCTCCCATCATTGGACTCTGTCGTCTGCCCCTCTGGCCCCCATCCTCCACTTCCACCAGCTAGACGACCCAACCGAGGTCACATAGGAGGGGGGGGCTGGACCCCCTCCTGCGGTTCCTGCCTGAGATATTTTTATCGCGAGAAGGGTACAGCAATCCCTTCCCTCGCGACTTATGAAGTCGATCAAGTTTACTAACAACGAGCTTTGCAGCGCGTCGCTTCCAACGGAGACCAGGATTTAATTAGCGAGAAAAAACTCACTCTGTCGGAACTCGAACCCATGACCTGGCCCCTACCAGGCTGCGAGGTTACCGACTAGACCATATGTTCGGGTGGAGTCGAGATGCTAAGCGCGACGTCTAGGGAAAACCAACAACAGCGTTAGTTGACCACCACCACCAGCCTCTATCGAAGAGCAATACATGCCTCGCTTCGTCCAGGTTCATCACTTGAAGGTAGGGCATGAGGTTGCAGACGTTCTTCCAAGAGCAATACTACCAACTCTACCAACCGTGTAGCATCTGTTTAACCTGGAGGTAGGAGATGAGGCTGCAGCTGTTCATCCCAGAGCACTACTATCAACGTCTACCAGCTTCTAGCATGCGAGGGATTGTCTGTGTTCGTCAGCAAGCAAGGATACCACTCTACCGCGTTCAACTCCGAGATCATGAAGAGAGCAGCCATTCTCCATCTTCAACCTAGAGATAGGAGATCAGGTTTTACAGCTGTTCTCTCCTAGAGGAACACCATAGACGTCTACCAGATTCTAGCGTGGGAGGAATCGTCTACGTTCGCATGAACCAAAATGAGTTTAGGGGTTAGGGGATAGGGTTAGGTCTAGGTTAGGGCTAGGTCAGCAACCATTATTGTCCGCCATTTACCTGGAGGTAGCAGATAAAGTTGCTGCTGTTCTCTCCCACAGGAATGATATTAGACGGTTTCGGAAGGAATATTATCAACTCACCAACTTCTAGGAATGTGCGTGTTCGTGTTTTTAACCTGGAGGTAGCAGATGAGGTTGGTGCTATTCTCTCCCAGAGGACCGAAGAAGACGACCTGCCCCCCTTTCTTGAGCAGCAGCAGCGCGTCGAACATCTCGAACAGGTAGGTGGACGGCTGGTGGATGGTGCAGATCACGGCGCGCTGAGTGGCGGCCACCTTGCGGATGGCGCGCATCACCACCTGTGCTGAGCGAGCGTCTAGGCCGGACGTTGGCTCATCTGCGATCATCCTCGGGCAAAAAGAGGACGGGAAGGAACGGGAGGACCACTCTAAGTGTCGTTGGACGTTTGTCGAACACACTGCGGTGCATAAAATTGCCAATACTCGATAACCTCCCTGCGGTTGTAAAGTTGTTACAGATAACACAACGCGTCCAATCCCAGGTCAAAGGCGAAAACATTCCTTCGATACCTTTACTGCAAGCACCGCACAACCCGAACCTGGGGTTGAGACTCAAAACCGTCCACGTGGGACAACGCATACGAATCCTGTGACCCGGACGGTCAAACGGAAGGGTGGCACAATCGTGCCTCAATCCCCGGACTGTTTTCACGGTTCTGATATACATATCGCCGCCCGTTACGTGTACGATCAACGTGCAGAGAAGGAGGCCTTCGAAGGAACGGCCAACATTCACACAATCGGGCTTGCAAAGCCACTGCTTGGTTAAGAGCCCCCCTTCCCCTCCTTGACTCTAATGCGGAACGCGTGGCACAGATTGAAGCAAGGGCTTACGAACTGGAACCGACGTTTTTTGGGGGGGGAGGAGGAGCTACAGCAGCGCCCGAGTGTCGATGATGAACCCGTAAGTTTAAGCAGCTTGCAGTGCGTGCAGTTAGAATTGATCTTGTCTCTGTCAGAAACAAGAACCAAAAAAGTGATAAGGCCTTCGCAACATAGTTGCCCGCCACGAGTCCTCCATTCCATAAAAAAGCTCACGCTGCTCGGCGATTTGTCAGGTAGATCATGAACCACCGCGGATTCTTCGCTACTTTTCCAGAACTATGTATGATGTATCACTACTCGTCGCGTGGTTGTCGGAAGGATTACCGAACGATTGCTGGAGCGCACTTGGCGTCTGACGTCGCACGCACCTAGGAAGACGATGCTCGGGTTCGCGGCCAGCTCAACCCCTAGCGTGGTCCGCTTCCGTTGCTCGAGGGACAGGCCGCCCTCCTCGTCGCTGCCAATCAGCCGGTCGCTGATCACGTCCAGCTCCAGCATCTGGGAGGAGAAAGAGGACAGAAGCATCATCGTCCTCGTGTTTGCCTCAGCCGCGGGTCCCGACAGTCCGACCACAGATAGGTCAAACTTGACTGAGTCTGCTTGAAAAGTGCTTGTTCGCGAGTAAAAACAAGTTTGGCAAAGTTGCTGATGAGGCAGAGGGTCGCTGAGGCGCGTGGAAAAATTCACGAAAAAAATGCGACAATGAGGACCTCTTTGTGCGACCCCCTACACGATAGAATCAAAAACCTTCACCACCACTCTGTTTCGCCGGTGGCAGGGCTTTCTCCCTACATACGTTCCTTGTAGTCATTTGCACCATACTCATCCCGTTGTCCGATATAGACGGAAGACGAAACGCGAGCTGGAGGCCACAAAGAACGGTCGTTGACGATGCAGGCGCCGTAAAAAACCTCACCGAGAGTATGCTGTCGACGAACTCCTCACGGCGGTTGTTGTTGACAGAGGAGTTGTCCAGCCGCATCGTTGCACTGAACATGAGAGCCTGTTCGACAAAGAAAAACCGAAACAATCACCCAGAATAATCACCCACGCAATGTAGAAAAGGTGTCACGAAACGGGGGCTGGCGTTCTCCATGACAAAAAAAAAAATTTGCTACACACGCACCTTCGGAAAGGGGGTGCAGAAACTTGGTCTCAAGGTCTTATCGGTGTGAAAATTCAGCCTAGATGCCATGGCAAAGCATGTTTAGGTCAACTAACGGGCGTGGCGCCCAGATGAGCCCACTCGAAGCAACACCGCACCAACGTCACAATGCTTCCATTCGCTCGGATCATTCAACGTGCCAAAGTCCCTGTCAGTACGTCTGCCGGCAGGGACAGTTTGGCATGCGTGGCGGCCTGTGCACATTACCTACATGGACAGGGGCTCCAAGATGTGCTCATGAATCGAATTGTTGGTCAGATTAACCGTTGCATATTCCCTCAACGACGCAGCTCCAACGAAGCCTGCAATGCGTCTCCCCTTTTTCCACCGTACCTTTTTCACCGTCACTACCGTTGAGTGCATGTCTTGCTGCTCCACGTAGCCAGCAACCCTGGCCGACAGAGCAGACGGGAACAACACAATCGCACGGCACGAGGGAGCGTGTTGGATATTTATCGTCGTGCGGGCCGGCCGCCCTCACATTCTCGCACAGCCGCGCGAGTGAAAATGTAATTTTCCACTACTGTAGCATAGGTAAAAACGAAGGTAAAGCAAACATTCCTATCCTGCTGCTGAAAGGGCACGGGGTAGCGCTGCTCTCGCTCAAGGCGACGCCCCAACACCGTTCGACACAGCAAAGAAGAGGCCAAAAGGGTGATACTGTGGGACGGAGTGAATGAGTGCCCTGGACCCCACAGCGGTCGCGCATGATTGAGACTGAAAATGGAGAAACAACCCCACCCCCGCACGCCGTAGCAGGCTGGACGAGCGGAGGTACAACGATTCTTAATGCACACTGTACCTGGTGAAGGTCTTCTGCTGCTTCGGGTGGCCGTTGAGGCGGATGTCGCCGGTGATTGTTCCGCCCGTCTTGCGGCCGGCTAGCACGTCGAGCAGCGTAGTCTTTCCGGCGCCAGAGGACCCCATCAACGCGGTCATCTTGAAAACAAACAAGCGTGTCGGAGGGGGAGGGGCGTACTCATGTTTTGTATGCTAGACTATTAATGACCACGCGTCCTCGGGAAGACGAGCATACCGTGGGGGGCCGGAGGGGGTGACTTGCGGTAATGCGTTGATGTTCTTTGCATCAGTGTAATCCTTTGGCGGGGGAGAGTGCGGCGCAGTCTACGAGAACGAAACGGTACAGAGGGTCAGGGCGCAACGCCGACATCATCCAACCGCAGCAACCAACGCTCTGCCATGAAGTAAAAACGAGCACGCACACGGCACCTCGACACCAACACCAGAGGGCGCCCAGAAGAAAGGCGATAAAATTTACGGTCTAGGTATTGGAAACGACGTCAACCTACAGCACCTCGTCCTACCAGCGCGACACAAAACATGGCTGGCAAGCAATACTGGATCGAGATCGCGTACCTCGCCGGGCTTGCAGAATCCGGAGATGCCTGAGAGCAGCTCCAGGTTGCCATCTCCGGAGGGGTGGGGCACGCTGTACGACACCTCGCTAAGGATCAAAGCCGTACGGCCAAAAGACGCGGTGGAAAAAGGCGGTGGTGCAAGTGCTATCGACACGGGGAGACAGTAAGAGCTGGTGCACGGTAGTTGGAAAGGCAAAGAAGGGCTACTTCGAGCAGAAGGAACGAACTCAGCGAAGCCGATGCTTTGTCTGAACACAAAGCAACAAACAACGGATGACACAAACAAGAGTCAAAGCGACCTAGAGGGGTATGAAACCGCTAATGATGCAGTAGTGGTCAACAAGGGATTTCATCGACCCATCCACATGTCGGTCGATACCACCACCACAGTTTGTGCGTTGAGTCCAACAACCATGGCTAGAGGCTACCAATGGTTCATGTTGGGCATCTTTTCTAACCACAGCATCTCCGTTCACTTGACACATAAAACATCCCAGCACATGCCCATTGTTTCCCTCCTGGCACCGTTCCCACCAATACAGCGCGGTCCACGCAAAAACAACGTGCGTACAAGCGAAGGACAGCGGGCTGTCGTTTTGACCTCCGCAGCCTCTGAAGCTTGGTCTTCCTCGCGTCGCCCTCTGAAGCTGGCAGACACAGTAGTACGTACCAGGCCGTTTGCTTGCGTTAAGCTATATGTTCCGTATGTACCTGAATGTCATAGTCACGGGCTCGAAAGGAAGGTCTGCCTCCAGCTGGGATGCCTGCCGCTTCAGCTTCGCCACCGGGGCGTTGAACTGCTCAACACTCACTGAAAACAGAAAGGGGGTGCCAAGGTACAGGAGGAAGCAGGCGAGACGCAACAAAATAAGCATTGGCATAGAGTCTACTGGAATATAGTAACGAGTTCATGTTTGGTCAACGTTGCTCCGCCTGGCATCACAAGGGGCACGCCCCTTCGATGCCTGTACCTGGATTTAGAGCTGTGCCAGCATATTGTACCGGGCACTCGACAGTGTCGAGGAACCGGCCGCTCTGTGCGTCCAATTCGCTTCTCGCGGCATGACCGAAAGCATTTTTTTTTTTCCTCACGTTAAATCGGCGCTCACCCCTTGGCCCACCACACAGTATTTCTGGCGGGTAGGAGACTCACCCCGTGGTCACACCCAAAAAATGAAAAAAAAACAGCGCCGTCCGGGACACAGCAAATGACTCACTGTTCTCCGGGCCCCCAGCGCCGTCTTCGTCAGCGACGGTGCCGGGTGCAATGGGAGCACTATCCGAGGAGTCCCACTGGATAAACTGGTACGCCATGCCGGTGGCCCTGGAAAAGCAGCATTGTTGAGTGCCAAATCAAGCAAAAATATTTCAACGCGGGTAGTGGTAGTGTGGAGAACAGCGATGCAACCAAACCATGATGAATTGGACGTGCGAGAGGGTAGGTTTTCCGAGGACGTGGTGAAGACCCACCAGAGAACGCCACCGCTCGGTATCGGGTGCAGCTACTTGATGTACGTACTAATCTTGCCAAGAGAAAACGCTTCGTCGTCCCACGTGCCGGATGAACTCAAGGTTCCCCAGATGTTGGCGGGGAAAACAAGAAGAACAAGAACAAGAACGAAACAACAACAACAAAAAACAACAAGAACAACAACAACAAAATAAACAACGGCAGCAGCAGCAAGGATGAGCGACCAAATCCTTTCGGAACTCACGCGGCACAGAGCAAAAACTCCACGAAAATGAACGCAATGCCGCCCCAAATGTAGACCTTGTCGTCCTCAAACCCGTAGGCCTTTATGTAAACCTGCCAAGCAGGACAAAAAAACAAAGAGGTGCCGCATCAATGGGAAAGAAGGTCAGCATTGCAGACAATGGTTGTAATGCTCTTCTTATCTACGATGGTCCCACGGCATCCGCCAAATCGTCAATAAATAAAGACACACGTGACGACATCTCCAGAAAACCCATGAGATGTGTACCGTTTTGATTTCTAGAATTGTGTACCCTTTCTGGGTAGATGGCCATGGAAGGTGTTCGCGTCAGTTGGACCGGTACGGATGAACAACAACAACAACGACGACAACAACCACAGCACAAGCAGCATCAGGAACTGAACCCCACCTGTCCAAGTGAAGAGGGACACGCAGCTCCCTCCGCTAAGCCCTCGACCCCACAAGTGTCCTCATACTCCGGTGACTGGAACTCGTTCAGCACGGCAGCCCGGAACGCCCACGTGAGAGGGTTTACATGGAACGCCTGCAAGGGAACATTAACCGTCTTAGAAGAACGAACGCCTGCATGGAACGCCTGAACGAAACGACTACCGTCTTGTTATTACTAGCAGTGTTCATGTAGAACGACTGCGAGGAAGCGAAACCCGTCTAGAAGGCTTCACATAGGACACCTGCAAGGCTTCACATGGAACGCCTGCAAGGGAAGGAAAACCCTCCTAGAATCCCTTTACCAAAGAGAGTCGCACACGAGGAGAGAGGGGGGATTGACCTAAAACGACAGGTTTAATGTACAGTGTTCTGAACTGGACGAGTCCAGCATTTTGGCCGCGGCCGCCTCTGCTTCTGCGATCGCTGCCGGAAGCGATTATAAACGTGTATGTTACGTGCCGAGGTGGAATGGGTGCAGCAGCACATTCATGGGCATGAACAACTCAACCAGTGCACCATGGGTCAGACACAACCATGTACTGCCTACAGCCAGCGTATACGGAAACGACTCATACCAACCAGTGCGCTTCTGAAGACCAGCCGGCGTACGTCTTGCCTAAAACGGTATAATTATCGAACTTTACCCGCGTTTTCGTGGCGATTTTGTGCGTCCGTAATCTTGAGCGAGCTTGAGAGTTCGTTGCCGGCAGCCGCCCGCTACCGCACGGCTAGCTGACAGCCAGCGGTTGCGTTAGAAACCGACATTGAACCGTCAGACCAGGGAGCCGAAGGAACCGTAGGACCAGTCAAACGATAGAACGGTTTGATTTCGGTCGCTAAATAAATTGCTCACCCATATCCACCAATCGGGAACATCGGCGCCGGGGATAAGGTAGCCGCAGAAGAGCACGCAGACGAGGACGCTCAGACCCGCAAATCCCTGGAAATGGCATTGATGAGCAGCAAAACAACGGGGCGGGACAGAGCACGATGAGGGGAAACACCGCGGTGCTGGAACAAGTTTGGTCCATACCGGCAACTTATTATCGATCAAAAAGAATATCATTTTATCCGTACCGGTCAACTCGTGCTCGCTGGTTTCGAACGGTGGTCCTTGCCGGACTTGCCTGAGCGAAGATGAAGCTTATTCCAAGGAATAGAGAGTTATGGGCTACGTAAACTGAACACTTAACAACATATCGTAGCCCCTTGGAATCCCACCGTTTTCATACTTTATCCAAAACGATCGCATAATATAAACTCGTGAAAGCTACTTACCTTCTTGCCTGTCAAGGCTACTACTGTTCTTGCCTGTGCCAGGGTGAAGTTGGGCATGAACGCCGCCAAGAACCGGAAGTACTGGGTGACATTCACGTTCGTCACGATCACTGCCACAAGTAAGAAGGGACAAACAAGACAATTTCACCGCTATTAGCGAATCGTGGGGAGGTTGCTATTGTTGCTGTTGTTGTTGTTGTTGTTGTTGTCGTTGTTGTAGTTGTTGTTGTCTTGACATCTACTCACGAAAGAACGTCCCTTTCTCGGCATCTACGGCATGCAAAAGAAGAGGCGAGTATGTTTCATTTTGGAAGAAAAAGAAAAACAAGGCCCACCTCGCCGATGAAAAAAATCCACCTCCCGACCACATGGCCTCGACACCACCACCTTGGGCTAACTAGGTATATTGAAGCCTGCTCCATAATTTGTACGTTATTTTCTCTTCTTTTTTTACCAAATCCATCTCTTCCGCAGATGGGTTTTCAAACATACCGATGACCATGAAGGTGAAGAACCTTGCACCATTGTCGGAGGTGCTGAATCCCACGAGGAAGTACACCACGGGGGCAAAGATGATGGACGCTACCACCTGCGAGGCATCGAACCACGGTTTCACGACGGTTTCAAGACCGTTTCGCGACAGTTTCACAACGGTTTCACGACGGTTTCACGACGGTTTCACGACGGTTTCACAACGGTTTCACGACCGTTTCACGACGGTTTCACCACGGTTTTACATCGGTTTCACGACAGTTTCACGACGGTTGCACGACGGTTTCACGAAGGCTTTACAACGCGTTCACAACGGTTTCACGACTGTTTCACACAACGACTTAACGACGGTTTCACAACGGTTCCACAACGGTTCCACAACCGTTTCACGACGGTTTCACGACGGTTTCACAATGGTTTCACGACTGTTTCACAACGGTTTCATAACGGTTTCACAATGGTTTCACGACTGTTTCACAACGGTTTCACGACTGTTCCACGACGTTCTCATGACGTTTTCACGACCGTTTCACACTGTTTCACAACAGTTTCACGATGACATAATTCAAGGGGTGGTGGTATCTGGAACAACGTCCGTAAAGGTTTGTCACCATGGTCGTGGGTCCTGGCTACAGTAGAATAGCAATGGTATGATTCGGCTTCCTCCGATGATACTGCACGTCTTCGTACCGTCAGAATAGAGTTGACGAGCGTGTCCGCCACGACTTCGCACGAGGTGGGGTAGAAGCCGGCCTGACTCTGCTTGTAGAACACCCCCCTCCGCTCGATGGCCCCCGGGATCTGCACACGATTGGGCAAGAGTGCTAGTAGTACAACATCCAGTCGCGTGCCGCACGTTTTCCGCTTCGGTTTCAATTGTGCGGGGGTTGTTGTTTCGTATCACATGCACATACCACAATAGGAAATGACACTGCTGCATATTTTTGTTTCCACTTGTATCGGTGACCGTTCGTTGTCGTACCTTGTTTTGTCCTGCCCAACAAAACATGATTGTGCGGGTGATTGTGCGGGTGTTGTTTTTTGGCAGGACAAAACAGGGTACGACAACGGTCACCAACACGGCAGAAACAATTCGCGGCAGAAAACAAGCGTATGACCACGGCCACCTATTCAGCAGAAACAATTGGCAGGACGAAACAAGGGTACGACAACGGCCACCGATAAGGCAGAAACAGACACATCAAGTGTCATACGTAAGCTACGGCGGTATGGACATCCGACACAAGCACTGCGAGGCAAAGCCATGGTCAACATCACTCCCACAACCTCGGTGCGTTCAAAAAACGCCAAGAAAACGTCTCGAAAACAGCGTCGGTGTTGATGGAAAACACTCTAGGTAATTATTGATTGGCTGTACATGATGTGTGGGCTATGAATGGGGATCAAGACTTTGTGCAATATTGGAGGGTTGAAAACGAATAACCCCGAAGACGGAGGAACAACCAAAACTAAGTTTCAGTGCTGCCGAGTCTGGTCATTCTTGCAGCGCAAGTCGAGCCATCGATCGGCACTACTTTACTCCGAAAAAGGAAAGAAGAACGAAATTCGGAAATGGGCACACATGTGTTTTCCTCTCGAGGACATGCTTCCAAGCCAACCGAACGAAGGACAATCGCACCCACCTGGGCCATTCCCGACATGGATAGGAAGAGCAGGGAGAAGAAGATGAGCTGCAAGCGCAAAAACACAACATGGGGTGGCACGTGACAAAGGCGTCGTCCGTGGAAGGGAAGAGGGAGGGGAGTTGGCTCAAAACGCAGCGAACGACAGGAAATAACATTTCTTGTCAGCATACATACCTCGAGAAGGGGTATGAGGACAAGAAGAAGACACTTGCCGTTGTGACCAAGAAAATACATGAGACAACGAAACACACACAAGCAGCAAACACAACCACGCCAGGCATTGATGATATCCACCCCAAAATCAGGGGTCACGAAACATTGAACAGGGTCGGACGTAAATACGAAACGGCCCTTCCTTCTGTTGGGAGTGTAGTAGCCGAGGCGCGATCACCAAAGGTACGCGTAGAGGAAGGCACCGCACGTTGTACATAGCGCTCGAGTAAGGCACAGCCCATGCCCCCCCCCCGTGGTTTGGCACGCATGATGATGGCTAACTTCTGATTCATCCTTGTGAAGCGCAACCTGGGCCGGCGACAACCCGGCATATCGCTCCGGCCCGGCATGGCAGGGCCGCTATGGTAGAGATGCGAGGCCAATGGTCTAACGGCTACGGCATGAGTTCACATGGGTACCCCCATGCAGATAAGGCACATGCGAATCCCGAATACTTCAGCACTGCCTTAAGACAACGCGGGGGTGACTTGCTCACATGCCTTTAGCTAGTCAATGACATCGAGATTGGTCAAGCACTAAACACTCACTCCGAACTTGGCATTGACGTCGGAGAGGCCGAGGTCGTAGAAGATCGATCCCACGATCAGCCCTGGAAAAGTGGCGACAACGAGTTCGCACTTCGTTATTTACTGTCCGCATTTGATGTGATGTGTAGAAAACGTGTACCTTGTACTTAATGTTCGCATTTGGTGTCATGTGTACAAAACGTTTACCTCATATTTACTGTCCGCATTTGATGTCATGTGTACAAAATGTTTACCTCATTTTTACTGTCCGCATTTGATGTCATGTGTAGAAAATGTGCACCTCTTCTTGGTGGTTGGCCGGTGACCGCGAAAAGTCGTCTTTGTAAATCGGGCCGGTACGGATAATAAAGGGAATGAGCAGAGACCGGAACGGCTTTTGACTTCAAGACAACAACAACAAAACAGCAGTAACACTTCTCGTTCCTGCTTCTTCTCCGCGGACTACGGACGGACGTAGACGGACACGCGAGGAGACTGCCTTCTTTCCTTTCGGATCCGTCTTACAGGTCGGAGACTGCCTTCTTTCCTTCGGAGCTTTCTGACAGGTTATTTAGTGAACCGCGTTGTCCGACAGATTTTCGCCCAGCAACAACCTCACCCATGATGAGGGCGCTCATGATCTGGCTCTTCATGTACGGCTTGTCCCTCAGCATCAGCATCGACTTCTTCGCGAAGCACAGCTTCTGGTGGTACCACCAAGACTTGGGGTATCTTCTCTGGTACAAAGCTGGCCACGGTGCCTCGTCAAGACTTCCTGCCGTCCTCAGCTCCTGGATTTGCCGACAGAACGCCAGAAACACCGTTGTCTTCACGAGGATTCTTTGGAGGGGAGGGGGGGGCAATGCCAGGGAAACATTGCAATTTTTTCGCGTGCTCAGAGGTGTTCATCGTCGAGAGACCTTAGGTGACGGTGCCGCCACAAAATATGCTGAATAAACAACAATAATCAAGAAGGAGGCCCATTGGAGGCAAGACGTCCAGCTACAACCTGAGGGTGGCAGCACGGGGGCAAAAATATTGTCTTCCTACCAATTTTGCTACAAGAGCGAGGGGAACAACAATAGCTTTCTCCCAAGTACTTTGTGAGCAAGGGGGAAAACACTGGCTTCCTCCCCAAGCATTTTCATCTTGGACATATTTCGCGAGATTTTCGACCCGAAACATCGCCAACAACACCGCATAGTCTCGCCTGGTCGATGGCCTTGCCCCCCTCGCTTTCACGCCACCTGGCGTGGAACTCCTCGGAGGTTACCGGGGCTCGGGCAAGCCCTCCCGCTGTCTCGATGTCGGTGCGGTACTCGTTCCCTGCCTCACCCGTGAGCTCCACCAGCCAATCAGCTTCGTCCTTTCGAGGGGGGCAAGCCATGCTGATGGACGGACACGGTGTATGCACAGAAAGGCAAACACGATGGGACTATCACAGAGGTCCCTCTCTGGGCCGATTGGGTTTGGGCTGAACAGGGGGTTCTGAAGAGGTGGCCATGGAGTTGAATGGGAAGCGAGTAGCAACAAACACGTTCAGATAGAAACAGCAGCAGCAGCAACAAACGCCATGTACTAAACAAAACCAAATCTTAATCGGCTGCATCAACAATGTGTATGTCAATGAACAACACATCCGTTCACGTTGAAACACCTAGCTTAGCAGTTTGTGACTACCTTCCCTTGTGCTTCCCCGTCTCGTCGCCTTCCGCCCTGGCATTTCAAAAGAATACTTCGTACCACATGTGGAAAACTGCCAGACCCCTGCTCCGGGAGTACGGAACCACGTGTTGGTCATGCGACGCAAATAATTTACTGCCACAGTATCCTGGACTCCTATCTGTGGATACCGGCGACTGTGTTTTGTAAAATACTGTAAACAACACCCACCCCAGGCTGTTGAAGTACGGCACTACGTCCTCGCGAGCTCCGTGAAAAATGATCTTCCCCTCCGACATGAGCATTATGTTGTCGAACAGCGCGTACGTCTGCGAGCAAGAACAATAATAATAGCGAAGTGATCGTGTACGTTTTTATGTACGCGGTCAAGAATGAGAGCAATTAGCAGAGAGCAAAGGCCAGAGCCGCGTGTCAAATTAGACATGTTGGGTTCAAAAGACTCGTTGTCCATGCGATACCCTAGCCTTGAGAGAAAGGTTGCATCTGAGCGATGACAACAACACCACCACCACCACCAACAACAACAACAACAACAACAACAACAACCACAACAAATTACCTCCGGGGGCGGCTGGAGCAGAGCGACCACCACCGTACTGTGGAAGCTGCGTGACGCCGACTGAACAAACAAACAAAGCAACGGGGGGTGTACAGGTTCGCTGAAATTTCACTTTTCACGGCAGTCTTGCCTCAGCCAACATCGGGCCGCTCGCCACAACTCTCCCTGAAGGCATGGTCGTGGTGAGGGGGCGAGGAAAGCATGCACCCTGCGTGGCCTGAAGTCACCTTCGAAGGTCCAAAGGAACTTGTGGTCCTCTGTTGCATCCTACAACAGCTATTTTTGGGTTCAATCAAAAGACAAGTCTCATACGGTCTCCTCCCTTATCTCTCTACCTCATACTGCTGTTTTTCCTCCGTCGAACCGCTTGTACGGACAAAACCTTGACGCTCCCACAATAACCTCGCTCTCGCAGCCATAACGCCGCGTGGACTACATACCATCGACACGTTTCTCGCTTCTGGCAATCGACTAGACATTATCGACACGGCTCCTCTCGCGCCTGGCATTCTTGCAGCGGGCAACGTTATCCCGCCGTACCTTGAGCGTGTTCATGATGTCGAAAGTGGTACTGCTGTCCAACCCGGTGGAGATGCTGTCCAGCAGGAATACCGTCTGCGGCCCGCACAGCATCTCACCTTATCCAACAAGTTTGTCGCTCGCGTTAGGGAAACACACGCAAGCAATTCAACACACCGTTGTCGCCTTGCCTATCGCGTTAGGGGAACATGGAAACAACTCAACACATGGTTGTCGCCTTCCCTATCGCTCGTGATGCGGTGCACACGCGAGTAACTCAACGCACCGTTGTCTCATATCGTGTCCGCGAGAATGATAGCACCTTTCCTGAATCTGCCATCTTAACTCATCGCGATCTTTTCAACAACCTCCCTCTTTCTCTCTCTCTCTCTCTCTCTCTCTCTCTCTCTCTCTCTCACTCGGCTGAACCTTGCGAATGAATCNCTCTCTCTCTCTCTCTCTCTCTCTCTCTCTCTCTCTCTCTCTCTCTCTCTCTCTCTCTCCCTCTCCCTCTCTCTCCAAATATATATGTATGTATGTATATCTGCCCGTCTCCCTGTCTCTTATTCTCTTGCTCACTTCTATTGTCTGTCTTTCCGTCCCTCTGTGTCCTCTTCTCTCTCACTCTCTCGCTTTCTCTGTCCTTCTGTGTCTCTCACCCTCTACCACTCCCCTCCATCTGTCTGTTCTCACCGAGAGTGACACGCCTCCGTTCGCCTCCGCTGACGCCCCTGACGGAGTTGTCGCCGACGATCGTGTCCTTAGCGTTAAACAGGCCCAGACTCCGCGTAATCATCTCCACCTACTTTGTCAGTGACACAATATACAAACGAGAGGAGAGTTTGACAATCACAACTGGGATTGACTCTGACACACACAATATGCATAGCAGCATGCATTAAAGCCCATCGTTCACACTAGCGCCAAGAAAGCACAGTCGTGATACGTGTACGTTTTTGTGAATATACACGAGTCGATGTGGCGTTCTATCAATCGAAAGTTTCGGCTCGATGCGCAACTAACACGAGGGTGCACCCCATCGTCATATCACACTCCACGTGTAGCCAAAAGCCCACCCAATCGCGCATCGCAACGTAACGCGTTTACCAAAAGCCACCTTGAAGCGCGCGCTGTCCATCCACGATATCAGGTCTTTCTGGTCGTCGTTCAGGCCTTCTTCCGCCACGAGGCTGCCGTGAGTACCACCAGACATGGAGTCAAAAGCGAACTTGAAGGTCTCGAGAACTGTCATGGTTGGGAGATGGCGATCCGCCTGAGCAAAAATCAAACAAGCACACCAACGTGAGGAACAAAACCCACAAGTCGATTGGCAAACAATATACGTTGCATGGTTTTCGGACGGAATGTGGCGATCCGCCAGACGACACCGGCCGGCGTGACACGACAAAGCGCGCAGAGTCGATTCGCAAACAAAGACAACACATGATTTTCCGAGGTGGGCCCGTTTTGTGTTGCGCGAAGGTATTTGGAGTGGCACGGGTATCAGAGATTGTATCTCCAGACCGAGTGGGGGTAATGTATTTTCGCGTGTGCATGAGTGGATGAGCATATTCCAACGGGACTACTGTTGGCAGCGGCAACGCAGATAGGAATTGATAGTCCCCTGGATTGCGTTTTATGGTTGATCCACGGGACTCGGCTCCGTGGGAGTGCTTGGTGCTCTGCGGCACTCTCTCTCTCCCGCCGCGTCTTGATCTCGTCTGCTGTCCTTAATACAAGTGATACAAGCATCTTCGACACACATACAACGGTAGACTAACAAGGTGGTCAAGTATGGAGCCCTAACCGAGGCAAGCTGCCATGTTCTCCAGAACTAAAGACAGACACGGTTGCGGTTGACCCAAAACAATGCTTCGATAAACTCTCCACCGAAACTATGTCTCTAGCTTGGTTGCAAAGAGGGCTACGTGAAACCACTCACGGAGGGTCAAATTGAGGATAGTACGCGGAAGTTGTCCTGATTGTACACGAACTCCTGAATGTGTTGAGATAGGAAGAGGTCAGCGCCGAAATCTTGAGCTAGGAAACGATGTTGAGCAGGGATAACCATTTGTGCTATTGCTGCCGATTTGCGACCTCGGACGCTGTGCGTTGGGTCGTTAGCGAGCAACCCGCCAAAAGGCTCGAGAGGCTCAAAGAGTAGGAATGACCAACCTGTTGTGACACACATTACGTTCGAAAAAGAGAAAGTGACGCTAAACCCGTTATATTGTTCTTTCGAATACAATGCAGGAAAAAAACACCGACAACAAATCCGACGGATCCAAATAGCAGTTTTGTCAACATCGGATATGCCTGCCTGCGAATCTAGCCCTTTACCCAAGCGGTATGTCACGGGACGGTTTCAGCATGTCGAGTTAACGTCGAAGGTGTTCCCTGACCTGTTCCGCGAAGTGCGCCACCTTGGGCAAAGAAAACTTTCCAGACTCCTTGGTGGCCCCGTTGTACTTGAAGGCGAAGGCAAAACAAACAGAAGCGACCGCGGCAGGGGGGGGGGGGTTTTGGTTAGGTCTGGCCGGAACTCGAAAACGGCATAGCCCTCACTGACGTAACTGCTGCTGCCATATTCTGTCATTTGACGGCCGGCACTATGTACTGTTGGCCGTAGCAACGGTCAAGAAGGAGAGATTGGTTCGATTTGATATCAGACTCTACCTGGACAGTACTGCCCAACTCAGGCCAAAAAACGTGCAGGAGAGCGTCCTATCTGCTGTTGGGAGGCAACTCATGGGTGGGCGGCCACAACGTTGCATCTTTCGCTGCGCGAACGCACCCTGCCAGCTGATTGCTGCTCTCACGATAGCTTCAGAATGCTAAATGTGCCCAAATTTTTCCACGCCAAAGCAAAGTTAAGAACACCGTCACTCCGCAACAGATGGTGAGCGCCCTCCCTGCTCGCGCTTTATTCCTGCAAAGCCGTTCCTCGTCTCCTTTATCCAGATTCCTGGGTTGCCTTTCCACCTATCTACTTATTTTTGTCTACTACGGTTTAATGATTTCCAACAACACCGTTAACTACTAGAAAGAACGTATCGGCCGGCTAGCAGCGTCCTTGGGCAGGATGAACGGTGTTCACGGGAAGAGGTATTAACTATTGTACATATTCGACGAGAAGAAGTCAAACAATTCTTCTTCCATTCAAGGAATGTTCGTACATGGCTTCACTGAAACGACCAAAATGCTTACCGTAACGCTGCCCTGGTATACGTGCCCTGCGTCGTGCTTGAGCAGCCCCGCCAGTGACTTGAGCAGAGTTGACTGTTGATTGGTTCCCAACCACGGCAAGATGAAACGTGTTAGGAAAAGGGGTGGGGATGATTGACAAGGAGTGCGTGTTCCACTGGAGGTTTTCCAGAGTAACTTAAGAGCAGGCTGCACACAAAAACAGCAAGGGTGCGAGGCAATCCCAAACTCCTTCTGGGTGAAGAAACAGCGCGTGACAAAGCGTATGCCAATTCAGGATGCGGCTGTGTTGTCCATGCCGGAGCCGGACGCGCCGAGCGCAAGGTTTGGGGTGGAGATCTTCATTAACCAGGAAATAGAGGGTGTTCATAGTAAAACGAACACTTTGGCAGGATGAATTGACCTTACGAAAAACAGTATCGGTGCGAGGCAATTCCAAATCTTTCTGCAAGTGAATTATGTGGGCGAAGAAGGGATAAAGCGTGTACGATGGATTCTATATGCGGTTTTGTTCACCTTGCCGGAGCCGGACGCGCCGAGCGCAAGGTTTGGGGTGGAGATCTTCATAAACCAGGAAATAGAGGGTGTTCATAGTAAAACGAACACTTGGCAGGATGAATTGACCTTACGAAAAACAGAATCGGTGCGAGGCAATTCCAAATCTCTCTGCAAGTGAATAATGTGGGCGAAGAAGGGATAGAGCGTGTACGATGGATTCTATAAGCGGTTTTGTTCACCTTGCCGGAGCCGGACGCGCCGAGCGCAAGGTTTGGGGTGGAGATCTTCATAAACCAGGAAATAGAGGGTGTTCATAGTAAAACGAACACTTGGCAGGATGAATTGACCTTACGAAAAACAGAATCGGTGCGAGGCAATTCCAAATCTCTCTGCAAGTGAATAATGTGGGCAAAGAAGGGATAGAGCGTGTACGATGGATTCTATATGCGGTTTTGTTCACCTTGCCGGAGCCGGACGCGCCGAGCGCAAGGTTAGCGGTGGAGATCTTCATTAACCAGGAAATAGAGGGTGTTCACAGTAAAACGAACACTTTGGCAGGATGAATTGACCTTACGAAAAACAGAATCGGTGCGAGGCAATTCCAAATCTCTCTGCAAGTGAATAATGTGGGCAAAGAAGGGATAGAGCGTGTACGATGGATTCTATATGCGGTTTTGTTCACCTTGCCGGAGCCGGGCGCGCCGAGCACGAGGGTAGTGGTGGACGGCTTGAACACGGCGTTTACATCATCCAGGATGACCTTGGTCTCCATCTCCTGCACCGAGCACAATCAATCGTGTTTGGGGTCGATGTGCTGTTGGTCAACGAACTGCGCTTTCAGGCCTAAATACTTCAACTAGCAAGCCGGTTGTTTAAGTTGACACCGCTCTTAACAAACACGTTCGAAGCGTATACTTATCTTCGTATCGAGTTTCGAATGGGTGGGACACCACATGGTCCGATCAGAATCGATGGACTCTTGACTCACCATGCGTGTAGACGACAATATACCCGCGAGGGAACATGCCGCGAAAAAATCCTGTCCTCGAGGAGGATAGCTTTGCGTTGCGACTTAACCAAATACACGCAACTAAGGAGGCAACAAAGAAAACGCTACCCTCGTTTCGTCCTCTTCGTTTCAGCAGCAAGTGGGCACGTGAGGTGCCGATAGGGAGATGCTTGGTGCGGTGCTCTGGCGGCATTACTTGAGTTCTTTCGTCCACCCTACCCATGGCCACGACACGTACAAGCGCTGTACCGTTACATATCTGCAACATCCAGTGTCCAGGGCACTGCTGCCAAGTTGTCAGGGGAAGCTTCTTTCCAACGCATCTCATGTTCAGGATACCTTTCCCTTTTTCAGCCGCTCGATGAGGGGGAGGCACATGAGGGTCTTGCAGAGAGACACCAAGTTGTCGCCCACGGTGGGCTCGTCGGTGCTGCCCTTGGCCCTCTGCACGCTGAAGCCTAGGCCCTTGACGCGCACTTCGCAGCCGACGCCGGCCAAATGCGGTAGCTCCCTTGCGATCTGCTCGAACTTCTCCTGGTAGAGATGATTTTGCATGAAACAAAAAACAAAAATGGGACGCAAACATGTTGCTGATACTTCGAGAGGCATGTACCAAAACTGTGCTATGTAACTTGCGACGGGTAGGCGTCGTGTTTGATCTACAGGATGAGGCGGCACGATGAGCTTCCGGCTCTTCTTGGTACACCTGACTTGTTTACCTCTTCTATAATATGTTGCGCTGTAATCGTAGCAGAACGGGTCCGCCTGCAACAACGCTTCATTGGCTCAATCTTGCACGCTACACTACAACATAGTTTGACTGACCACGTACCGTACGAGGCGGAGAGATGGCACCCCCCCCGAGACCGGCCTTCAAAGCTCGATTACTCCACACCCAAGCATTGTCTGTGCAGTACCGTACACCGTACCGTGGTATTCCGTAAGAGGCGGAGATATGGCATCCCCACCCCCCCCTAGACCGACCTTCAAAGCTCGACTGTTCCACAAACAAGTGGGCGCGGAAAGAACCCGATACGTGTATGGAAACAAAGACCTCAACGAGATATTTCCAGAACTACCACTGTTGGTGTTAGCGCAATCTTGGTTGTGGAGCAATCGAGTTTTCAAAGTCGATCTAGGAGGGGGTGCCATCTCTCCGCCTCTTACGGAATACCACGGTACGTTTTACGGTACGGTACAGACAATCTTGGATGTGGAGAAAATCGAGCTTTGAAAGTCGGTCTAGGGGGGTGCCATCTCTCCGCCTTTTACACGGTACTACATCGCACAGTAGTAGGGCGTCCCCTCATCTCATCCCTAGAGGTTAGGATTTATGATCGCTTGTCATGGACCAAACACGCGCGTCCTCGCCCTGTGCTTCGACTCGACGCATCTGGCGAGTGGTTCGTTCTCTCTCGCGTGCTTGCGGAGTGTGTGCCTTCGAGAGCCGACTTGCAAGGCATGTCGGGATGAATATCCGTGCAATGTTTCAAAACTTGCCGGTTCCAAGGGGAACAACGAAAAGCTATGTAGTTCGAGGGAAGAAGCCGGCCTTTCAGAATGGAAAGCTAAGTAGCTCAAGGAGAAGCCGGTATGTCAGAATGAAAAGCTATGTAGTTCTAGGGAAGAAGCTGGCATGTCAGAATAAAAAGCTATGAACCTCGTAGGAAAGAAGCCGGTAAATTTTTATCAGGATGAAAAGCTATAAGCTCCAGGGACGAAACCGGTTTATCAGAATGAAGGGTGTGGGGTTCGGTGGTTCGGCAAACGAAGGTTCTACGGCACAGGGATGCGTCACGTGCTCACTACCCGCACTTGACCGACAGCTTCGCACCGTAATTGCCTTGTATGACAACAGAAATCAACAGGCGAAGGCTCGGTTGCTGAAAACACAGCGTCTGTAGTGTTGCGCTGTGTACCCTCTGGTCTTGGGGGATACAGCCTAATGTCGGATGCTACGGTAGTGGTGCTGATATCCTCTCGGACGAATGCTTCGTGCGCTTCGTAACCTGAGAAAAAATATGAGCATGCAATGAATTGTAAAGTCCCCTTTGCTTTCCGACACATAACAAGTACGGGGGATGACGGAGCCCTGTTGCTACCTTTTCGGCTCGTATGCATACTGTGCAACAACCCATATTTTTTGCCGGTGGTCTGGTGGCTTCTAACTGGGGTGACGCACGTGACCCCCCACACACACCTCCCCCCAGGGCCCCACAGATAGCGATAGCATGAGGAATCTCTGAACAATAATGTTCAAGTCTCGCGAAGACTTTAGACGTCGAGGCGTGTCCAACCTTACGACGAGTACAACTAACGCACAACGTAAAATAACCCTTTCATACGCGCCCAACACTACGGCGAGAAATACTAACGCACACCGTTACGAAACCGTTTCGTGTGCTGTCCGCAGAGGAATTTATTACCTGGTTGGTGGCAGATGTGTCCGTGATGAAGGCGGAACCTTGCGACAGGATTCTTCTCTGTCGGGGAGAAGGCGGCGCATCCTCGTGCTCGGCCCTCTGGGCGAGGTGGTCTGACAAGGCCGCCTTCAGCGATCCCGTGTCCTGAGGGAGAGCAAGCAAGCGCGCCCGGGCGGTGGGTAGTGCGGTGATGGGTCTTAGCGAAGCAAACGATTGACCTAGAAATAGTCGGATACCATACAGGAGGACGTCAGAATAACGGTGCTCGTGCAGAAGTAGGTGGCATATTTGGAAGCATCGTCGGCAGTATGGTCCGACAAAGCCGCTTGGCAACCCAGATCCCGATATAAACGATTTGTCTACACAACAATCGACGGGTGGGTGTGGTGGGTGGGGATGGAGATACCGGAGATCTGGTTCCTGCAGGCATGCCCGCTTACGAGACATCTTGCCATTTCCCTCGAGCAAAATGCCGGCGCTACGGCAGGAGTGCGCCGTTAGCAAAATGGCAGCCGGGTGCGCGGAGATTCGACACAAAATAGCATCAAGGCAACGTTTGGCTGATTCGACAGGCACGTCCAGCGTTGCGCCTGTCTTCGTGAGCGCAGCCTTATCGTTGTGGTCTGGCGCTAATAAATCTCTGCCGTTCGAATGATGGTCTGTCCAACAAGCAACATCACGGATCCTCAGTGTGTTGGAACAAACAGGCGTTGTTCCCCCCCCCGCTCACCGTGGGAAGGTGGTACCCGTAGGTCTCGAGCAAGGAAGCGAGTTGCCCGAGTATTCTCTTTTGTTCGTAGGCTTGCTGCTTGTAGTACCTCCAGTTGCCGTCGTGATCGCTGGCGTCCTGCGAAAGAAAAACACGTGGGTAATAACGAAACAGGCACCATCGCGTGGAGGTGTTTAGGGACGGGGGCGGGCGGGGCGCATCGCTGGTGCTCCAGGTCCGTACATGATTGTTACGGTTTCACAGCACTCCCTCTAGCTAGGGCGAACTCGACACAGGAGGCAAAGCTTTCAGTATTCCAGGAAGCCATGACACCCCACCTCCTTCTGGGCACCCTCCCCCAACGGTATTCCATTAACCGGCGACATGTCCGTGAAGACGTAAACCGCAAAAACACTATCACCAATACTGGACAGACGAACACAAACTTTTGCTCGTCGCTGTGGCTCTTCCCCTCGGGCGCCAGGCTCTAGTCTAGTCTACTCAACTAGACTATGTAGTCTAGTCTGTTGTTCTTCGAGACTTTTCAACCAGACAAGTACTGCTGTAGCAGCAAGCCCAGTGTCGAGGTGTATTTCAATGCGACCCCCTCATTACCCTCGCGGGCAGCAGATGCCAACTCTTCTTGACTGCGCGCGACGGTGTGTGCGGTGAAGGCGAGGGAAGCCCATACCCACGTACCAGGAGACTGCTGTTGTCTTGATCCTGACCGACGGCGAAGTCCGAGGATATGACACCGTCGTCCATTTTCTCCTCCATCCCTGGTGGATTCCACTGCTGTGCGTGTTGCACGATATGGCAAAAATCGAATAGCAAGAGAGCGAGGTGCTGACTGTAATATTTGGCCGTAACAATAATAGCAAGAGAGCGAGGTGCTGACTGTAATCTTTGGCCGTAACAATACCAAGGATTGGTGCCAGATCGGCAAAAGCGACGGAAGGTGCTACTGCTGTTGTACACCGCCGCCGCCGAGGAGTCGTGATCGAAGGGTTCAACTGCTGGGCGTATTGCCCTCTCGCCAACATCAAACAGCCTCCAAGTCATAATGCAAAACAAGGCGAACACTATGACGAACCTGCACCACTTGTCCGTGCTCTCCCCTCCTACGCCTCTATCCTCCGATCGAGAACAGGAGACAACACTACATCGTATCGTACACATGTGAGCATGACGATACTGCTGCAACAATCTCAAGATGTCAAGCACACCAAAAATGTGCTGTGTGAGTCCATCCCAACGGCGACGCACCGACAGAGTACCCACCTCCACACTCTGCGTGCTCTGGGTGATGCTCTTACAGCCAGGCAAGACTGCCTTGTCCCTCTCCAGCAGAGGAGGAGCTTTCGCTCAAGGGAAGCAAGTTTGACTGCGAAGGCGAGGAGTCTGGGGTAGAGTGTGTGCACAGCAGGGAAGAGCAAGTTGGAGACGGCGGCGCGCGGCGAAAGAAATCGCTTCGGCCAATTTAATTTAATCCCGCATGTGCGGGGAAATTTTTTTCCGCATTCGGCTCTAGTCTAGCTATGTTGTTGCTGACAGATTATCATCGAATAAGCGGTGTGCGTTGTAGAAGGCAGCCCTGCGTGTACAGAGGACACCACCTTGATATGTCGGCAGCACGGCTTGTTTCTCTTCTCCTCTCCCCGGGTTACCCCGACGACGACAGTCTTACTAGGTTGTACACATAGTTCAGCGTACAATTTTCAAATTTTCCTCAGGAATCGAGAAGTTCGGAACCTATTTTTCACGGGTCCCAGGTCCCTGGTCCCAGAGGGTCACGCGGTCACGATGACCAATCGCAGATCTAGAAAACCTTTCAGGCGTATTGCCACAAGCTAGACCCATTGGGACACCTTACCCGCGTACAATCACAGCGGGCCAAACACTGGACGTCATAAGTAACGTGGGTGATGATCATATACATCTATCGAGTTTCTTTGAATCATCAATCAACAGCAGCAGTTGAGAAAGGAAGTAACTCGTGTCCTCCGCGCTGCGGGTACTTTATTTGGAGTCCGCAGTGCAGTCAAACTTCTACAGACCAACCTTTCTTTGCTGATGCTATGTATGTGTACTGCATGGATCTATTACACACGCTGCGGTGTTGGCATTGAACCTCGCCGATTGATTACTGATCGTGCGTGTACGTGGGCACGTGGTTTCTGTAGATCAACGGGGCTACAACGTAATGCCGTCTGTGGCGGACCAAAAAAACGGGTCTTGAGCCGTTTGGAAAACACACCGCCGATGGCGCCGCGTCGCATTGATGCATTAACCCCTGTGCTCTCTCTCTTGCATCTCTGCATGATCCCTCCTCTTTCGTGGAGGCGTGTGACGCACCGCGTGTGCTCCACGGACTGCTAGTGTGTTGTACTGTGTGCGTATGCTGCTGATCTTTCGCCCCTAGGAGGGCTGTGAAGTGTAGGCCTGAAACAGGTTGCCTGAAAGAGCGAAAAAAATAGGGGGGGCTTTTCATAACGCGTCCCCTGTGTCATTGAGTGTGCTTCGCTATTGTCCTGGAACTCCCTGAAATCGATGGCAGCGCGGGACTGGAGCTCTCTCACTTGCTGCGGGAGCCAGCTAAAGTCACGCATCCAAGGTAAGGGAATAGAGGAACGAGAGATGAGGTAGCTATGAATCGGATCAGCGTTCATGCGGAACCTTGATCTGTTGCTTGGCTGCGCAGGGTAGTATGTGGCAAGGTCGGTGAAGCCGCGTGACGCGAGGTGCGAGCGTTGTGTACCGATTGCATGGCCTTGGGATGGCGTGCGGCTGCCAGCTGGAAAGGACGGAACGCTGGTGCTCGTGGTGCTGGCCGATAGTGTCCGGCAGTCGTCGCCGTTTGACCGCATATGGCATCAGATGCAACAAGAAAGGATTCGTCGTACGAGATGAAAAACGGCTTTGTGTTCCACTGGGTGCACCTCCTCCAGCTTACACACCCGAGCCGCCAGGCGCTACTGCTGTACTGCTGTGGACGCTGCCTGCTGGGAGCGAATTCCCGGGGTGACTCTCGACACACGTCACGAACTGCCCTGCATCGAGCTTCGGATGCTCTCGCTCCTCTCAGCGTCTTTGTGCAGCTCCCTGCCTTGTGCTCACAACCCTAGTGCTGCTGCTGCCGCTGTTGCCTCTCCCTTCACCACCGGCCATGAGCAGGTCAAACCAGCAGGCGTAACCATGCCGCACTCCTTCGGTTACCGCGCGCGCACGCGCGACATGTTCGCCCGTGACTTCGGCAAGAATGGAGTCAACGAGCTCAGCATTTACCTGAGGAAGTATAAGGTGAGGCACTTTTTGGTACTGTCTGGCATGCCTTGAATACAACCGCCTCCGTCGTACGCGCTGGCGCTGCTGCAGGTACCGTAGGGGTTGCACAAGATATCACATCCCCTGTAGCGATTGTCAAAGCTCGATGACTCCACCATGAAGAGGATGTCGATGTCAACCAACACGTTTTCGGAAAGCTCTCAAGGAGACGGTTCCAACGCCGCCGTTTTCGGCACCGTGATTGTTTGTGCTCCAGAGTATTCAGGCTTTGAAATGCGAAGTTGGGGTGTGTGATACCTCGCGCAACCTACGGAGGCAGCAGGCTGCGCATCATCCAGCAGCATCATTGCTTTCAACTTGTCACGTACGCAACGTCGACAGCACGCTCTGTATTGACGAACCGTGCTCACACAGGGTTTCGAAGCGCGTTCCGCGCCTACTTCAATATCCACGCGGTGCCAAAGCTATCCTTTTGATACGCTCGTGCCGATTTAACGGAGTTACATAATGGGTGTGTTTTGCCTACTGGCTTTGTCAGCATGTTCAGGGAGAGCCCCGGTGCCGGGGGACCGCGAAGATAGAGCGGGCAGAAGACCTCTAGGTCCCTTGTTGATGGTTATGGTGCCAATCGCCCCGAGCTCGAACTGGTGACCAGTAAGCTGATGGGTTTCATGAGACAACATTCGTAAGGCGGGGGGGGGGG
>CACKRE030001967.1:84055-107773 GCA_902602495.3 Ectocarpus sp. CCAP 1310/34 | reverse complement strand
CAACAACGGAGTAGACACAAACCTTTACCAAACATGCATGACAGACGAATGGGAGTTTGAGGATGTGGTGTGCAGAAATGACGAAATAGATAAAGTCACGATACAAACGTCAAGTCGGGTGATGCAAACAACGGCACACAGTCGGGGGACCTCTTTAGTGTGGGTGCCAAGTATCGTGCGGGCGAAATCGACTGACACAGATGGAACACTCGACGGATATTCACATGATAATGCGGGTGCCCACTATAGTTCGCGTAGAGGCGCTTGTGGCTTTTACAGAGGGCACCCAGCTGTATCGGTAGCGAATGAACCCGACATTCTTCCTTGGCAGCCCTAACCGGCGCAATGTGTTTTGCTTCGAATTTCTTCGTAGTAGTTGGCTATTTCGTACCCAATTGACCTTCGGGACAAAAATTGTTCCTTTTATGAAACCTTCAAGGACTACTCAGTTCAATAGAGTGGAGACCATAGCCCATGCTAGCCGGCCTTCGCGACAGAGGAGAAAATCGAGCTCGCAGACGGCTTGAACACATGGCGTGAATGGGTCACTGCTCTGTCCACCCTCTCTGCACCCGACAACAGGATCGCGTCACTTGTTCGGGGTGTAATGGCCCTGCAAGCCAAGTCCAACGAGTCTGTTGATGTGTTCGCACTCAGGGGTTTCACGAGCATACTCGCGTCTGCTGGAACAAGCAATACGCACAGCTCCCCCACATAAAACTCCTCACTGCCATGTCTTCGACAAAGTCATGAAATGCATCATTCGAGAACGGCATTCACCCGCACATCCGAACCGATATGCTTCGGGAGGATGCCAATGAATCCTTAATGGACTACTCAAAGGACGCGCTCGAAAACGCGAAGCAATAATCGGCTGAGACAACCACCGATTGCGTCCTCTGCCGTATCTTCCTTGTTCGAACCGACTGAAAGCCAGCTGTCCAAACAAAAGCGACGTGCTAACCGCTCCTCTCAACGAGAGGGCCACGTCTCGGGCGCGAACTCGAAAACCCGAGGCAGTTCGCGCCAACGAACGCAAGGGCGAGAAGAGAGGCCAGCGCACCCGCGACAGCAGCAAACAGCGACCGGGCAGAACAACAACAGCCGGTCGGGACAGGGTGGTGAAACTCCGTCCACCAAAAGCGCAAAAGAGGACTAGGAAAAAATAAACTTCACGTTCTTGGTTTCGCGAGGCATCGAACCCCCCACCGGCTACTTCGGGTGCACAAGCTTAGAGGGGTGGGATGACTGTTTTACAATGCTACCCTAACCCCATCCGTCTGTTCACCCTCCTCTGAGGAACTCATGAGTTTTTGGTGCAGGGCCAGTTCGTGCTCGATATGACCACCGCGCTGGACCATGTCATGCACATCATGCGGCCGGACACGGGCGCCATGTGACACTCATGAGCACGAACTGGCCCTGCGCCAAAAACTCCATGAGTTCCTCAGAGGAGGGTGAACAAACGGATATGGTTAGGGTAGCACTGTGAAACAGTCATCCCACCTTTTAAAGCTTGTGCACCCCAAGGGGCGGGTGGGGGATTCCATGCCTCGCGAACCAAAGAGTGCGAAAATTTCCCCGCTCTTTCTTGCGCGCCTTGTTGGACGCAATTCCACCACCCTACCCCGACCGAATGGTGTTGATCCGCCCGGTCGCTGTTTGCCCTTGTCGCCGGTACGCTGGCCTCTTGCGTTCGTTGGCGTGAACCGTCTCGCGTTTTCGAGCTCACGCCCGAAGCGGAAACGGTATGCTCATTCTTTTTTGGTTCCATTACTTTACTTTGCGTCCCAAAAGTAAACACTAAAAAATACCAAAACAACTAAGAATGAATTTTATTGCGTCCCCAAACCCGAAAATTTAAAAATGCCCGAAAGCAAAAACCAATCCAACACCTCGGACAAAAGGCGTTACCCTCTAGTGCAGATAAAACACAGCGCTCACAGCATTTCTTCCCGGTAGGAGGGAGCCTCAATCCGTGGACAGGCGGGAGGCTTCATGTCCCTGAGGCCCCCTACCCATGTAGGACTTTATTTACAGTTGAGGAACTTGCTTAGTTTTGGGGTCGCTGAGGTTCGCTGGGCTCTTGAATCCAAGAACACGTGAGCTGTGTGAGCTGTTCCAGCTTGGGGGAACGTAGCCGATAGCAGCTGGCAGCTGATTCCCACGAGCACATGCACCATGCTTTACTTTCATCTTGAATCACGTCCTGATGACAACACCATCACTACTATGCTCTCATGACCCCACTCCGGAGACGCGCGTTGTACATTACTAGATCGGGAGGTGGAATAGTTTTTTGTGGTTGCAAAAAAGTACCTGCAGTAGGCTCGTGCGTTGCTACCATCGGGCCGTTTGCTACACAGCAGCAGAGGTGTGGGGGGCGCCATCACCACTGCTGGTCGAAAAAAAGAAAAAAAGAAAATAGGATGTCTAGGAAAAAAGACACCTCCACACGGACTCGAACCCATGACTTCGAGAGTCGGGGGCGTCACGATGGGAATCACTATCATCAGCTCGAGATGAGGGGGGGTCGTGTTGATAGTCATCGGCTAGCAGCAAAAAAAAAAAATCTGTCTCTCTGCACTTTGCACTGCTGTGTGCCCATTTTTCTTTGTTCGAGCTTTGATCGAGGCAACTCAAAAACGTGTGATGAGTAAACTGGGACAGACTAGCACGGGAGGCACTTGTCGCGCAATAGGAATTCGCGCACAAAAGTGTAGAGAGGCGTACAGCGGTACATATCACACCAATGGTGGTGTATAGCAGCAGCATCTGTGTGTGTTGTTGGTGTCATCTGCCTCTCTCCAAGAAAAGCGAGAGAGAGGCCGCCGCCGTGCTGCTGCTGCTGCTGCTGCTGCTGCTGCTGCAACCAAATGTTGATCTCTCCTCTCACTTCGTCCGGACCCGGTACCGGAGCTGGGAAGCAGGGCACCTTCTACACTGCTGTTAGACAACTTCTCCTTCATACATATAAGTAAAGGGAGGAGAGGAGGTCAATCTCCAGCACCAAAGGCATCATGCGACGGCATGGATAGCGTTGATTCCGCCGGGAGATGGTCGCATAGATGCGAACATATACATATATGAATATGGTTTTGGCAATGCGGCAAGCAGCGCGAAAGAGCCAACAGACGTCATATCGCATCCTTTCCTTCCCACACCATTCCACACTACTGTACTTTCTTTGTGCCGCGACAAAACTGCGACGGCGTGTTGTCACTCATCATGCACCCAAGCCATAGGATTGGGCACACTCCTTCTTGCTAGGGCCAGGCTATGGCAGCCAGTCATAGCGGCCCGGTGTCTCGCGCACGACGGTAAGGTTGGTAATGAACGCAGATGAACGAGCGAAATTCCGGGTGATGTCGTACGTGCCTCTTGCGTGAGCCTACGTACGTCTGATGTCTGGTCCAAACAAACAAGCCTCCTCCTCACTCGGGGACGCGTGACTCCGACATATATATCGGCGCGGATGCCTTCGTCACTCGACGCACCGACCACGGATTGCAAAGGTAGCGGTTGGGAGAGCTCGGGCAAAATGTTACTTGTTGTGCGCAAGTTTTAGTTTGCAATTTGGTGCCGAGATGGTGAAATGGGCTCGAGTCTGCTGGGTTATTAAGGGCGCGCAGACACCAGACAGACAGACAGACATCAGACAGCCATCGCGTCTTTTTACGCCCCTGGGCATGTAAATTATTCTTTTTCTCGTGCGCACATACATCCACACACGATCCCTCTTNCGGGTGATGTCGTACGTGCCTCTTGCGTGAGCCTACGTACGTCTGATGTCTGGTCCAAACAAACAAGCCTCCTCCTCACTCGGGGACGCGTGACTCCGACATATATATCGGCGCGGATGCCTTCGTCACTCGACGCACCGACCACGGATTGCAAAGGTAGCGGTTGGGAGAGCTCGGGCAAAATGTTACTTGTTGTGCGCAAGTTTTAGTTTGCAATTTGGTGCCGAGATGGTGAAATGGGCTCGAGTCTGCTGGGTTATTAAGGGCGCGCAGACACCAGACAGACAGACAGACATCAGACAGCCATCGCGTCTTTTTACGCCCCTGGGCATGTAAATTATTCTTTTTCTCGTGCGCACATACATCCACACACGATCCCTCTTAACAGCTTTTTTTTTGCAAACAACAAGCGTACCCCTATACGGGCCACTCTTTTCGCAAAAAAAAAAACTAAACACTAAAAATAAATTTATCAAAAATTACGACAATTCTAATAATCCTAATAATACCTACAAAAAAAAATCTAGAAATATCTTGAGAGACTCTACACCTCACCGACGCGTTGTTGAGCTGCGGGGACCCCTTGCCTCGGATGCGCAGCACCGTGTCCGGCTGGCAGCCCGCTGGCACCTTGATCTCGACCTTCCCGTCCACGACCTCCACGTTCACGTTGTCGTTTCCGAGGATGGCGTCCAGGTACGAAATCTGCTCCAACCACACGCATGAAAAAGCAAGGGGCGATTAAGGAAGGAACGACCGGTGACGGGCGTTCGTAGTAAACGGGTGAATCAGGGAACCATGGTGAGCATCGAGGTACGGAATCTACTCCAACCACACAGAACGACACACACACGAAAGGGGGGAAAAGCAAGGAATGATGGCAGGCGTTCGTGGTCAACTCCAGTAGGTACGAAATCCAACCACATAGAACCACACACACGCAAGGGAGGAAAAAGCAAGGGATAATGTCGGGCGCTCGTGTTTAACAAGGTACGAAATCTACTCCAACCACACAGAACCACACACGCACGCAACGGGTGAGGCAAGGGACAATGACGGACGTCTAGTTACGCAATGTACTCCAAACACACACACACATGCAACGGGTGAGGCAAGGACCTAACTACTTTCTTGGTAGGTGCCGAGTCCACCAAAGCGAAAAAGGATTCAGTCGGGTGCCCTCTCTAGCGCGGGTGGGTGCCAACTCGCCAACCGCTTTCGCTCGCACTACTCAATATACTACCCATCTTGATAATTCCACCCGCACTACCGCATACGACACTATAATAGATAACACCCCCCTGGACCGATTTATCACCAGCAGAGACAGCGAGGGTGCCGAAAACGGCGTCGTTGAAGTCGTCTAGTCAATGCTCTCCGTAAACGTACGCATCATTTCGTTTATGCATCGTCTTCCGTCGTGGAGTAATCGAGCTCTGAAAATCGGTCCAGGGGGTGTGCTATCTTGTGTATACCGTGGATACAACTCGCACTACAGAGGGCACCCGACTTTGTGCTATCTCTGTGCTGTGTACGTCAACAACTTGCACTACAGAGAGCACCCGACTTTGTGCTACCTTGTGTTGCAGTACACGGTATACAACCCGCACTACAGAGGGCATCCGACCTGCTTACCTTCTGCTCGCTGTAGATGTCCTTCCCTGTCCGCTTGAACTTGGGGTCGCTCTTTACGTTGAGGAACACGTACAGGTCTCCCACAGGCCCCCCCTTGGCTCCCGCGTCTCCCTCGCCCTTGACCCGGAGCTTGTTGCCGTCGTCCACTCCGGCTGGCACCTTGACCTGGTCGGTGCCAACGCCCACGCCGAGCGCGCCGAGAGCAGCAGTAGAGGCAGCAGCATTACATAGTATAAGAAACAGCGGCAGCAATAGAGGCAGCAACACCAGTATTAGTTAACAACAGCAGCAGTAGAACCAGAGGCAAAGGTGGACGGCGGCGATGTTGGGGCTAGCAAGAACAACACGTAGGGCTTTGCTCATGTGTTTCTTCCTAAAAACAAGGGTCGACAAAAAACGCTTCACATGTACATGCACACGTATGATACAACAAGTCAGAGACTCGACAGAACAAATCCCGGAGCATTCGGTAAAATGAGTTTTTGAGGATTCGCATACATTTGTCCTCGGGAAGCAAAATAAACACTCATGCGAGGGGAACAGACACACCTGAGTCCGCATTTTCTATTGTGACCGCCCTACAAGCCGGAGGCCCCGCAGCTGGTCCATAGGAAGCGCAACGTTTGTAGGCAAAGACAAGCTTGAAAAGGTTCGGGGTTGTGAAACCAAGCGTCCGCCGCAGTGTCGACAGACTTGAAACGAGGGAAACTGCACGTCGCGTATGCCACGTGTTGAGGGTTCCGTCATGTGATGGAATGCATGTATCTCACCTTGACCTGCTTGGTCTTCTCCACGACGCCCTGGCCAGAGCAAGACCCGCAGTACTCCTCGACAACCTTAAGGATAAGGGAGAAACAAACGGGTTTGAGAGCGAGCGTGAGTGACTGTGTGTGCGTGTGTGTGTGTCTTTACTATTAGCATCGACCGCGCTAACCGGCTGACCAATGAAAATACGTCAGTCTCAGCGCGGTTGAAAATACATAAAACTTTTTTTAAGTGCCACGAGTTTGTGTGCGCGTGAGAGAGAGAGACCATAATGCTTCGTCGTTAACCAATTAGCGCGAGGAGCGTCGTTACACGAATAAACAAGCACGAGTGCTCGGCACGTGTACAATTGTACTGCGGCTGACGTTTCCAGCACAAACCTAGGGAAGAGGCTACTGCTGCTCATGTATTCCGCACTATCCCAAGGGAGGACACCACCCACCTCTACTGGAGGCTACTGATGTTGATGTATTCCGCACTACCCTAAGGGAGGAGACACTCACCTCTCCGGTCCCGCGGCAAGTTGGGCAAGTCGTCTGGGTCTGGAAGGCGCCGAGGGGGGTACGGGTGGCCTGAATCACCACCCCGGACCCCGAGCACTGCCCGCACGTGCTGACCTTGGCCCCCGGCTTCACGCCGCTGCCCGAGCACGTGTTGCAGGTCTCGAGGTGGCGAATGCGGACCTAGCAATAGTTGGAAAAAAAAGTAAAGGGTGTGGTGTTTTTATACTATTAGCATCGACCGCGCCAACCGGCTGACCAACGAAAAGACGTCAGCCTCAGTGCGGTTGAAAACACAAAACACTTGCATCTGCCATGAACTGGGACCCCGTGAGGGGAAGGCATGGGGGAGAGTGCACGTGTGTGCGCGTGTGTGTTTCGTCCAATTCATCAAGGGTAGATGGAGCAAAATGGAAGCAGAAGAACGAGAAAGAAGTGAACATAAATTGGGAAAGGGGCGACGACAGTTAAGCAGAGGCGAAAGGCACGAAGATGATGTTATTGGCAACACGCCAAGGGTACAGCAAATGGAGAGGAAGGACTAGATATTGCGGCGCCACACCTCCGTTGATGCGCTTGTCAATGCCGTGCTGTGGAACCGAAGCACTCGGGTTTCGCAACGCGGGACTACTTAGAGAATTTTTTTGACGGGTCATACGAAAACCTCTTGGCAATCAGCGACATTCACTGAGTGTTATGCGGGCATGGACGATACCGCTGTAAAAAGACAGCGATACTCTCTGATTGTTTTGCGGACAATACCGCTGCAAATATACCTGGCAGCGACGTTCACCGAGTGTTATGCGGGCATGGACAATACTGCTACATATACATTCGCTTTCTGGCAGTACGGTTTGACGTTCCAAGCAGAGCACATCTGCGAGAGTCGGAGGAATAACCGGAGGAAAAAGCAACAACTCACAACACGCCAAATTTGCTGCCAGGACAAGCCAGGACTGCTGCGTCATGTACACCACGGCCGTGCTAAGTGCTGCCATGTACACGACGTGCTACTACAGCTACAACCGCCGTCGCTGATATTTCGTCACCTTCTCTTCCACTCCGAAGCAAGCTGACTTGAAGTCCAAGTCAAGGTCCACTCGAAGATCGTCACCTGCCAAAAACAAATATGAGGGGGGGGGTGGGGTCCGTGATCGCAAAATTCCGAAGCATGCGTCGATCGCTGAGGTTCACCGCATGCCGGGATAGGCACAACAACGATGGAGGAAACTGATCTTCAGTGCTCAGACATGGTACACTGTAGGGTGGGCTACGTGGAATCAACCACTTTACAGCTCATTGAACATCAACTGCTGCAAACAAAGCGGGCGGGCAAACAATGCCAAACCCATCCGGACGTTGTCCCAACACGGGGATTCTGGGCGGCCTCAGCATCTGGGCCCTGGAATGTTCACGACAGACGGTAAGCCACTGCAGCACAGACTGCAGACCGTGCCAACACCTCGTAATTTCGCAATTGAGAACTTGGCCAAAAGGACAAGTGCTCAGTCAAGGGCCTGCAGTAAAGCCTATAAAGTTGCGGTGGGAGTACCCATAGACAAGTTGCTAAAGAAACGAGCCTCAGCAAAAAAAAAAGAGGTTCATCAGTGGTGGCGCATGCTGTGCGCATACGCCCGAGACCCCGTCATTTCTACGGTGTGTTGTACCAAACACCTAACCAACACCGCCGCTCTCTCTATGTCCCTACACGCTCCCGAGATCGTAAAGCCGCACGCGCATTAAGTGGGCTTCCCGAAATATCTGAGACACCTCCAGAAAGAAGCATCGCGAAGGGGGTGCCATAAGGCAACACCAACGCCGCCCTGCGCTACTAATATACCGTCGCCAACCGTGGTGCGTTTCCCGGTTCCCTCGTGGACAAAAATATGACACGGCAGTAACTCTCACGACGACACCGTCTGGGTCACTCGATTTCCTCGTGAGAGTTACTGCCGTGTCGTCTTTTTGTCCACGAGGGAACCGACAATCGCACTGCTGTTTGCGACGGTTTCCTGGTGACAAGATTAGCCCAGGGCGGTGTTGCCTGATGGATACCCTTTCGGCGATGGCTTCATCGTGCGGTTTTTCTTGATTGATGCATCTCCGATGCTTCGGCAAGCCCACCAATCGGCCACAACATAATAATTGAAAATAGTGTGTTTTGTTTGGGTTATTGTTAACTATCAGCGTTGGGGACACAGTGTCTGGTCGCTAGCCCGCAAGTGAAGTCATCCCTTGGTCCAGGACACGACACAAGACACCAATTCTGGGGGCACTCCTCCGGAATAATAATACCTCTTGCTTCACAGGCATGGTGTCTCGCAAAATGTGCAACACCAGGGAGCGAAGAATTACTATGGACACGTCCCCGGCGTAAGGATAACTCGTCTTAACGAAACACCACGCGTGTCTTTCAACCAGGGACGGCTGTAAGTGATCAGTGGCAGGAGCACGAAAGCAGCAGCGAACGTTCTTTCCGCTGGGGAGAACCCACCGTTTTCGAGGTGGTCCCAATTACGGTCGAGTGTGTTGCGAGCATTGCAGACCAATCATCGCGGGACAATACGCATCAACTGCTTGGGAGATGCCGACAGCGGATCATTGCCGAAAGATGCATTCCCACCAAGCCGCTTGTGGTGCAAACTGCAGCTGGTGGTTCACCAAAACCACGCACGTCATGTACCGGCTCCAAAAAACTCAACAGCTAAGAACTTGTGATCTTGGTTAAGAACCTCTGCACTAAAACCCTATATAAGAAGTCATTTGTAGCCTGACCCCAGGAACAAAAAAAAAACAACAGTCTCGTCCAAACCTTGAGCTTATTAAGTGCGAGCACGAACCGTACTTGTTTCGGAGGGATCTAAGGTAAAAGGACGTGTAAATACAGCAACACAAAAGCTCTAAGCCCCCCCCCCCCCCCCCCCCCCCCCCCCCCCCCCCCCCCCCCCCCCCCCCCCCCCCCCCCCCCCCCCCCNCCCCCCCCCTACTTCTGCGCACCTCGTACAGGCCCCTGCCGCCTCTGCTGCTGTCGGCCCCCGCCACCCATACCACCTCCACCAAAAAAGCTGTCGAAAATGTCCGAAAGGTCGACTTGCTGATGGCCGAAGCGCGGGAAGAAGGCGCGGGAAGAAGCAAGGTTAACAGCGGAGAAGGTCAGAAACCGGTTAGGCATAAGTCAAGGAAACTATAAGTTATTTCTTGCAGAGCAGATAGACGGGCGAAGTATTTATAATTTTGGGTCGGCCATTTACAAGCACTGGTTTAGCTTGTGATGTTTTTGGGACTTGTAGGCCCAATAAATATTTTACACAAGATAGACAGCAAGTTCCATTGGCAAAACGATAGATTTAGTGCTGGGGAAGAATTAGAAGATGTAACACGAGGTTTATAAGTTTTATTAGTATATTAGAAATATGATTATGCTACTAGTATTGATTGTTTCATATACTAATTTTCTGAGGGAGTGTTAACACTTTCTATGAAACATGCAATATTTCAGCCACAGCAGCAGGAAAGGGGGAAGCACCATGTCCACAAATGGTGTCGGGAGGAGCCCAGTGCGACGAACGTGTGCGTACAATCATGCAAGCAAGAAATCGTACAACACCTTTAACCTTTCCGTGGGGGAACTATACCCCCTCTCTCCCCACAAGTTTCAGTACAAACATTGCCCAGCCGCATGCGTACGTCACGCCACGCGCTGTGAATGGGGACCCCATGTTTTGGTCGGGCAACGAGGGGCCAGCGGGAACGACAGGTGTGCTGCGGGGAGGATGCCATAACAGTGCCCAAAAAGAAACGTTGGAGTAAGTTATCATCCCAAGTATGCACACGACCGGAGCTTTTGAGGAGTGACTGCGACACCCTACCGCGAAAGGATACCCTGGGAGCTCCGTAAAACCACAAATTTTGAGTACCACCAAACAACGAAAGAGGATTTTCTTGCGCCGCCCGAAACTCGCGTGTGAAGTGGACACATAGCCATGCTCCGAAGACACCCGCCCCTCCTCCTGTTGCCCCCTTTTCATACCCATACACACGCGCATGCAAAACTCCTGAGCAGAATTTCAATTCCAAACCCAAAGACCACCCACGGAAGTAAATCACAAACCCGTGATATTGTTGTTGTTGTTGTCTTCACATTAAAAACCATCCCGGTCTCTCTATCCAGTACCTCCTTCTGTCTCAATCTCTCCGTACTAATCCAGCACTTGACTCGGTCAATTTCCGTGGTCACAGGCTAACGTACCTAGAAAAGGTATACCAAAATAAAATGGACCCCAAGGGTTAGCAGAGCGATAAAATACAAGAAAACAAAAGAATCAGAAACAAACAAATAAATAAATAGTGGAACGTGCGCACCACCAGCCTGGGGGGTAGCCTTCCGGAAGGACCCCCAAGGGTCAACAGTACGTGCCAGTGATATTAGGCAAGCCAATTCTCGTGCAGCAAAAAAAAAAAAAAAGTCGCGGCATCTCACGTCGAATCCCGCACCCCCTCCTCCGCCTCCTCTTCCGATCCCCGCCTCCCCAAACTGGTCGTAACGCTGCCGCTGTTCGTCGTCGTTCAAGACCTGATTTTCGCATTTTTGCACGCACATGGAAGCAAAAAATCAGCAAAAAATAGCGACCGGGAGCGTATTGAGACGTGGTTTGCATGCATATGGACGCAAGAACCAGGAAACACAGCCAAAGGGGGGTGGAGGAAGACCTGGTTTTGCATGCACATGGGCGTCAAGAAGCAGGAACCACAGCGACAGGAGGCCATGATGGCCATCCCTATTTCTGGTCATGGGATTTTCGAAAGGGGACGGCAGAAGCAAGCAACATATGGCGCGATGGTCCGATATCCAACCTTCATGAGCGCCGCGTGTTCGTCCTTTCTCTTCTATTGACGCGCCAGTCAAAAACCTGTTGGGTGAATATCAGGTTTCATGCAGCAGCCGGGGTAATGCCGCAGCTACCTGTCAATGTGTAGTAACAATTATGCTAGAGCCCCACCTTTTCTGCTGAGCAAATGACAAGACCTCCCCCTGGGCGTGCGTGTTTCGCAAGGTACATTCGTTCATGGTGCCACTTTTTTTTTTTTTTCTCCCACTATTGAACTCTGTCGTCTGCCCCTCTGGCCCCCATCCTCCACTTCTGCTAGCGAGACGGCCCAACCGGGGTCACATAGGAGGGAGGGGGCTGGACCCCCTTCCGCGGTTCCTGCCTGAGATATATTTATCGCGAGCAGGTACAGCAATCCCTTTCCTCGCGAATGACTGGTGTTGCGGTGGGACTTCGGATGGGCCTTCGTACTTCCCTCCTCTTGTTTTTTCATGGACTTGAAAAGCGAGGTTAACCACTGGAGATACAGTCGTGCCCTGGAGAAATAAGAACCATTGCTGAGGACACTCCCCTGGTTGGGAGCATCGTTTGTTCACATGGTGCCCCGCAGAGTGTACAACATAGGGTGGGGGTATCAATCTTGAAGACTATCGTTCCCGGCTTAAGGACACCTGTAACAACGAAAAAGAATGCGTGTCCAAAACCGAGGGCCAAATACCGTAATCCTTGTTGTTCTGCGCCTGCGGTACTAGCCTTCAGCTTTAACCGGGGCGGTTCGTCAGTTCCATATATTATTGCTACGTTCTGTGATTTCTAGAAATGCGTACTCCATTCTCGGGTTGTGACCACCGAGGGCGTCTGCTCCAGTTGGACCGGTGCGGGTATAACAAGTTATGCTTCGGAATGCTTCGCAGTGCTTTGAGAGCAACGTTTTTTTACGTCAAGGCGACACCAACTCACGGTGATGCGCTGACTGCGTCGAACCTTGTTCTTCGCATTCCAGAGAATATTCGAGCCGGGTCTACCAACTAACCCCGGGGTGACCGATCTGCAAAGGAGAGAGAAATCGACGCAGCAACCTCGTTTTACACCTCTACAACCCGCAAACATCCGCGGAGCAGCAGCGGTTGCCGTGCGACGCGGTTCTGCTGCTGTTCCCCCGACTATTCGCGCGAGGGCAATAGAGCGGGTGGATGGCTGCCCTGTCAACCTACTACCGTAGATGACGCAAGAAACACATCCCCCGGATCAATTTTCAAATCTCGATTTCTCAACAGCAGAAAGGGCCACAGCGCCGAAAACGGTGGCGTTGAAGCTGTTTCGTCGAGACCCTTGCCAAAATGTATCGGTTCATTCGTCGCGGCGTAATCGAGCTTTGAAAACTAGTCCAGGGGGTGTGTTATCTTATGTCATGTACGGTCATAGCGTCTCGACCAAGTACGAGATGGTCCCTTCCTCCTTTTTACGTACAAACTAATAGGACTCGCAACGTGGGGCTTCTCACCCCAAATGGCGTCATCTTCCCTGTCCGTTAGGGAAGGCGACGCCGTTTGGGGTGAGAGGCCCCACGTGGTTATTCCTATCAGTTCTCACGGCCGGCCAAAAGGGGAGAGACCAAGTCGTATTTGAGCGCGACGCTCATGAGGCAACCTGGGTCAGGGGCAGTGCGGGCGGGCACCCGCTCCAGCCCTCCCGCGAATCGAACCCTGCCCCGTACCCACCTATGCTAATACTAAGATTAACTTCCTTGCGAAGGGCAGGTACTGGAATCGAATGCCAGGGGTAAGGGGATCGAAGAAGCCAATTCCCGAGTTTTGTGCACACCCACGCCGCTCCCTCATGGGGTCCAGTTAATGGGCAATTACAAGATATTGTGTTTTCAAGCGCACTGAGACTGACGTCTTTCCATTTGTCAGCCGGTTAGTGCGGTCGATGCTAATACAGTAGGTGTCCCGATATAGTGCCGGTTGAAAAGTGCCAAAGTCCGGTACAGTGCCGGTAAACTTTCGTGACAACAGACACAGGCACAGGTCTGAACAGTGCCAGTTCACACCCCACACACAGCCCTTTCTCGCATCAAGCCTTCCACGCCCACAGGATTCGGAGACGTTTCCCTTCGAGCTACAAGTATAGGTCGGTTCTCTCGGTACGCGTGACGTCTTCAAATGTCACGGTTTACAGATCGACTAGGTTCCACCAAAAGGTTGGGATTTCAGTAGTGAGGCGAGCGAAAAAGAAAGATGGTGGTAGTGACGAAGGATATGGAAAATGTAGCCAAGGTTGGAAGTGATAATGCAGGAGGAAAGTATGGCGTTGAGGGGAACAACAAGAGTTTCGAGCGAGATGACCTCCCTCACAGCAAAAACGCCACAGTGGCGCCGAGTCTAGAGATGGAAGCCCGAAAAATAATGGAAAAATAATAGTGAATGGTGTAGAGTGGTGGTAAGTAAAATACTTTCAAGGAAGGATGAAAACACTACGAAACGAACGCGTGTTCAAAGAAGTAGGTAAGCCTTGGCAGTCAATTAGTTCTCCCTCGGTTGCCTCCATCTCTGTCTTTTATCCAGAGCGAAGCTCAGTCTCCTTAATGACACCCTCTCATGGCCTTGAAAAACAAATGTTTTGGTTTGCCAGTCATTTTTCTTCCGAAAATAAATGTTTTGGTTTGCCAGTCATTTTTCTTCCGTCGTTAAGGCTTGACCTCTCTAGCTTTTTATGGAAGGAACAGAATAATTGTTTTTCTTCTTCACCCCTTTCTTAGGTTGCATCTGGTTTTTTGTGCTCATCTAAGGAACACTACATCCATCCGTGCCTCCACATGTACATCGGGTGCATGCATGAGCGTCTTTCTTCGCTGTCGAGGGGTGCCTTTGAGGTTGCCTGAATAGTGCTACGGCCTTCTTGCAATACAACACATAAAAATTTGGTAAGGAGGTGGACTTTTATCGAGCAGCACGGTCTATGTTTGAAAGGCAGCAGCAACGTTCCACTAGCGAGTGCTTGCGATGAGGTGGGAAGAGAACAACTGCTGTGCAACAAATCTATCTGGTCAATCAAGTTAATTTTAATGTGACCAATGCCGTGTTTCGACAGTCCACGAGCCGCACGAAACTTCATGAAGCCCGCCCACGTCGCCCACCTCACGATTGATCCAAATACCCTTCGTTTGGCACTCTGTCAGCCCCCGCAAGGCGTAAGCGCTGCACTGAGGTCGAAGAGTAAGTAGTGCCAAGCCGGCATTATAGAGAGATTTCTAGGCCCTGAATACTGCCGGTTTGGCACTGCTGTTCAGGCCCAATTCTGATTAGTGCCGGTGCCCGAGTCAGTGCCGGTCAAATCGCCTCGACACATACCCGCACTATATCGACACCTACATATAATAAAAACACACAACACACCTGGCGTATTTACTGTCAACGAGGGACAAACTGGACTCATGTGGTGGTTGGTCACAAGCGTGAGCAGCATGATCGCTTGTTATGCATACTCGCTGCTGTGTCACAGAAATACTGCAGCACAGCAGCAGCCAAATCCGTCAGAGTGTTGCACGTGGACTGTTTGTGCGAGTCCACGCAGGGTTGGTAGAAAGAAGAGGGCCGCCTTCAAGATACAGCAAGGCCTGTGCAACCAGCCTGATTGCATGGGAGGAGAATGAGGACCTGGACCCATATATCAACAACACCTACACACGATTCTTTGACACTCCCTGCCAGCCACCAACCAACCAGCAGCAGGTCGGTCGCAATTTGAGGCAACCTGAATGTTGTCAGTACCTGGTACGCAAACCTCGCGGGAGATGCGTCTGTGGAGGCATGAACCGCACACCTATCAATTTGTGCAACACTCTTTTACAACAAGCGTTTGGCAAACCTCGACACCATGCAAAGTCCGCCAGCCGTCTTCGATCGTCCACCACTCTCATAAACGTACCACAAATAGAACCTCAGGAGAATGCTGCTGCTGCTGCTCGTGCTGCCATACAGTACACGTGTTGACATCCTACCGTTGTACACAGTCCGGAAAACAACTAGTATAATATTTAACTCACGCTGTAGGCGGTGCTGATCTCGTTGAATTTCTCGCTCGCGCCGGGGGAGTCGTTGACGTCAGGGTGGTACTCGCGGGCGAGCTTCCGGAAGGCCGACTTAAGCTGCGACTTGTCGGCGCCCCTATCCACGCCGAGCACCTCGTAGAAGTCCCTGCCCATCCGCAGCGCTCCTCCCCGCGAAGGTCTGCTTGACCTCGCCCTGCTTCTGCTGCTGCTACGTGCTGGCCTGCGAGCGGACGAGAACGGCCGGTTGGCGCCCGCGGCGCGCACAGGCGTGCAGTTGCTTCTCCACTCCTCCGAGTGGCAGCCGCCACCCGACCTGACGCCCGACCATGCCGACACGAAGGCCGGGCTACTGTCGGACCTGGGCGCTGTTACGACGCCGAAGGGGGTTGCGGCGGCGAGGCTGGTGGTTGCGCACACGAGCCCCAGGAGGGCTGACCTGGTCAGCCTAAGCATCATGTGTTGTTGCTCCTATCGTGGCAAAAGTACAAGCTGTGGAGGGGCTTGAGCTGCGCGTTTTTCGGCCGTTGGAGCGTTGTGCTTCGTCGTCACTGCTGTATGGTGCCCACGCTTTACGGAAAAACTGGACTGCAGTGTGTGCCGTGAGAGCGGCGAGACGGAGATGATCGGATGCAGGATGGCAGGATGGGCTTCCTGCTGCTGCCACGCATGGGGGCTCCGTGGATGGAATTTTCTAGATTCTCAGGGAATGGGGTACAGCAGTACAGGAGTGGACGGTCACGAAGTCACAAACCCCGCGGCTGATTCCTGCCGTGTATCCCGCGAATCTGCTGCCGTTTGCATGATGATCGCATGATCGATCGTCAGTCTGCTATCGCCACGCGCGTTACATTCCACAGCAGCGGTTCCGTCTCATGCCATACAGCGATCGTCTAACGAGCGACAAAATACTTTATTTAGCGTCGGGCAGGTTGAGAATCTTGGTCGCTCGCCGTTCTGTGGGTCATACGCTCAACCACAGCCAACGAATCCCTGTTTGTAGACTACATATAGACTATCTGCCATCTCGAAAGGGGGCAAAAATAAAAAGAAATCCGCCCTTTCCGCTCTTGCTCTGTGTTTTCGATCGATGGGGGCGCTTATAGTCGTCAACCCAGAGTGTTTTGTTTGTTGTTTTTTCTCACATTAGCTCTAAAAAAGAAAGATTGGGAGCCCGTGGTCTCAAAACCCGGCGTACACGACCCCACGAAGAAACAGAAATAAATAGGGTACAAAAACCACTCGGAAGAGAAACAAAATGATAGAAAGACCANATCAAAATAAAATAAAAGGAGAACGGGGAACGCTTCCCACACCCGCCTACAAAGCCGGAGGGTTCCGTGCCGGGTTCCCGCCGACCAGGCATCCCCCGCCCTGCACCACACCCCAGGGGGTGCAGCAAGACGGGGGGCGAAAAACAGTGTGTGATGGGTGCGAACGTAGCGAAAGTAGCGACGACCGGGTAGACAAAGCACCGTGAGCAATATAATAATAAAATAACAGCAGTACCGCTCTGGAGTGGGAGAGAGGGCGCGTCGACAATCGGTATGGACCAGGCAGGGGACCACCTTTCGAGAGCACTACTGCTGTATTCTATACGTAGGAGGGGCTCTTCTTCTGAAGGCCACTGCAAGTTAGTGGGGCGGGAGGAGCGCGGAGAATATTCGGGGGAAAAGACCAACGAATTTGAACGAATACATGATGGTTTGCGGTGGTATTCCTTTGACCGGCGTGAAGCAAGGAAGGATTTCCTGTCCTCTTTGGCAGAGTTGTTGCTACCTTCCTCCTCGGCTGCGCTTTTCGTTCCACAACGACGCTCGCTGTTCCATCCATCCCTGTCTTGTGTTTAATCTTTTTTCGTGTTGCAAATCTTTTTCCCTCTCTGCCCTGCCTTTGAAACCTGTTCAACTAGCTTGTCTTGCGCTGCAAGGCGAATCAACCAGTGGGTCGAGAAAACTTCACGAGGAGGACTAAATAAATGTGTGCTGCTTTGAGACAGCTCGTTCTTGATCTGAAGACACCCTCCGGCTCAAAGAGGTCGCTGCACAAGAGATGCCTCTTCCCCTCTACAGCAGCAGTCGGTCGTTCTACGTGCTCCAAAGCGGCCAGCGCACCAAAAAACCTCTCTGGATCGCTCTGGATGACATGCATCTCTGTCAGTACAATGTAGAAGTAAGCGATAGCCATGCACTGCACCTCGAAGGAATCGTGTACAAGAATATGCACGACCAATATCTATCTGTGCTTCGTATCTCCCTCGAGATGCACAGTGACAGTCGGAAACGGAGGGTACGCATTTACGCAACACCACCGGTATCACCCCTGTTGCATTTCCTTCTTTTTTCGTGTGTCATGTCATAGAGAAGAGAGAGACACAACGAGCGGTGGGTCGCTTGCGAAAATTTTTGGATCATAGAATGTGGCACGCGCGAGGCTGGTTGAACATGATGTGGGCGCGTCGCCAAAGGTCCTTTGCAAGGGGCAAGGGCTGGCCGGTCAGGTTGCGGAAGCTCGAACAGCATTACAACGAGGCCAACATATCAACTCCTAGCACACACCAGTAGGTAGTCGCTCCATTTTCCCAATCCTGCTACACCTCAATCTTCACATCCCCTCCCCCGTTCGTGCAGGGGATCGACAGTGGATCAAACGGAGATGATACAAAGTCAGCTCGTCAAACTCTGAAGAGCACACTTTCGCTCGCATGTGTCACACTTTGAAGGGAGGCCGGCCACACAACCTCAGCGATCGGTTGGTCGAAATATGCCCCGAACGATAGTTGCAGGGACGCCGGCCAGATGACTCCGGCAAAAGGTTGGTCGGAATCATCCCCGAACGTTAGCTGTTTCAGAGACGCCGGCCATACGACGCCCCCAATAGGTAGGTCGAAGTGGTCCCCGAACGTTAGCTGTAGCAGGGACGCCGGCCACACGACTCCGGTCGTGGGTTGATTGAATATTGAACTGAACGATAGTCGTTGGGGGGACGCCGGCCACATGACACCGGTTATTGGTTGATAAAAGAATTTCTCGAACGATAGCTGTTGCAGGGAGGCCGGCCACGAAACCTCAGCGATGGGTGTCTCGAATCCGGACGCGAACGACAACTGTTGCAGGGAGGCCGGCCACACGACTCCAGTGATCGATTGCTTGAATCTTGACCCGAACGATAGCTGTTGCAGGTTCGCCGGCCACTTGACTCCAGTGATGGGCTGGTTGAAAGAACCCCCGAACGATAGCCGTAGTAGGGACGCCGGCCACTTGACTAGAGTAATGGGCTGCCTGAACCCAAACCCGAATAAATTGATAGCTGTTGCAAGGACGCCGACCATACGATTCCAGCAATAGGCTGATCGAATGATTTCCCGAACGATAACTTTTGCAGGGACGCCGGCCAAATGACAAAGCATTTCCAGGGGACAGACGTTGCAAACCCTCAGGCCAAGACACAGATCCTGGGCTAGTCCCAAACCATGATCCCTGTAGCTCTATTACTTCTGACGACATCCACAGCTCCATGGCCGCTCTCTGCACCAGATATTTCACGGAAAGCGCCCATGTCAAATGAAGAGCGCGCACGACCGGCACACGGCTCGAGGTACGCGCCTGCGAGCTGCCTTCTATCGGCCCGGCATTACGAGGGGACCATAACCTTCTAGGAGTCTCACGTGTTACACCGACGTGCAAGATCGACACACTTCAGCAAGCCCTGCAGATATCCAGCGAGGCCAGCTGGAACTCCAGTGTCGCCGCAAACCAGTGCTTCTCCCCTCCCGCACATGCTTGGCTCAAGGCCATGTCGAAGATATCGAAGCACCTGTGCCCTGGGAACAATGCGCGCGGGGCAAAATCGAACGGATTTCCAGAAAGGAAGATCGGATACATGCGTATGACAACCTTTCATGTCGATGCGATACGCGGTGATATCGATCGGGGGTACAAGGAGACGCATGAGACGAGAACATCTGCCCTTCTCTCATGTCGATGCTCGAACACGTCAGGAACGGCTCTTCGGCAGGTTCCGGAAACACGTCGACGACAGCTGGATCTGAAGCAGTGGAGACATCGAAACCCTGTGGGTAACGCTGCTGCAATTATCGCAGATTTTTCTGACCAGGCGCGAAGTGAGATTACAGTGTAGCGGGGAATGCGGTCAAAATGTGGGTACATGCTAGGGCACACGAGAGAGCTCCCAGGGTCCCATGGGGCTGACCTCTAGTGATCAATATTGCCATATTTCGTGGTTTGAACCACGCCGGTTGGCCGACGATGGCCATGTTTCGACGTTAGTGGATGTGGAGCAGGAATACCTACCGTTCCCTTGTTTCGTAGCACTCAAAGGAGCTGTGTTTGGTAATATAGCGACCATTCGTCGAAATGAAGTTAGAACGTGCACACGAGAGAGGGGATGGCGAAAAATGAGTCGACAACGCCCCTGGTGACGAGAATCTCGTCAAAGAAACAAAGGTTCGTGGCCGATATGGTTGGCTCCAATGCAAGAAGCCCTACGCAAAACTACTGCTGTAGGTACATGGTGGATGGTGATACACGGGGACTGCGATGCAGCACCAAGCACTCCCTCCATAAACCACGCCCTGGTATACTACGGGCATAGTCTATCTCCTGCAGTTCATACCAACGATACGCACACAGTACGGTTGCAAGCAGACCGCGGACGTCAATGTGTAGACCCTCGCAAACGAAGACAACGTTTTCCATAGCTCTTACGTTGAACACTCAACGGACTTTGGTCGTGAACTAAACGGAAGTGTTATATACGACACCGGTGTCGTACTTCCTTATATACGACACCTACCATTTCTTGGCCCACAGGGCTCCAATCGGCGTACAACAAAATGCGCTGTGTAGCCACGGCCCGCAGCTATCAGCCCATTCCATTTTGGGTCAAATCGGCCAAGTGGCTGAAGAGATATCTTAGAAAAAGGGGGCTCAGCAGCATCGCAGGGTTAGGTTCTACCACAAATACGACTGTAACTCCGCCCCCAGAGCTCCAATCGGCGTACAACAAAATGCGCTGTGTAGCCACGGCCCGCAGCTATCAGCCCATACCATTTTGGGTCAAATCGGCCAAGTGGTTGCGGAGAAAAAGCCGAAAAGAGCCCTGTGGGCCAAGAAATGGTAGGTATCGTATATAAGGAAGTACGACACCGGTGTCGTATATAACACTTCCGTGAACTAAAACCCGTCAGATATTCCGCCGTACGTTGCTTTTATGGTGCAACTGACGGGGATGCCCTCCGTGGGCACAGGCTAGCATCAGCTACAACTAATACACTTTGCCCCAAAACGCAAATAAAAGAGCAGAGAAAACACTCGATAGAACTCGTCGGCCAGCGAGGTGTGGAAAGCCCGTGGAAAAGTGGCAGGGGCGCAGTAGTCCAACAGATCCAGTTCGTTCTCTCGCATGGACCGTTCGTCAACATCTCAGCCAGTTTCTCATGTTTCGCTTTTGCTGGAGGCGGCGACGTTTGTTTGTTTCCCTTATCCCCCGCCCTACGGTTACCCAGCAAACGACGTCATCCCTATGGTTCTGAGTCCCACGTGGCGACTGCATCAACTGCACCAATCACCTCAACTTCGCCCTCCGCTGCTGTCGTTGCTGCCGTTGGCAAGACCTCAATCTATCAAGTTTCACCTATCGATTTGTCCAACGGCCAATAGAATCGCCAAGACTCTCCCTGTTGTTTAGCCAGAGAGCGTGCACTAGGCGCGCTGTACCTGCTGTGCTTTTACCTATGAGAGGGATTGGGCCACGGCGGGTGGGTGCGATTCTGTGGATGTGTGAGACTCATCATCAGCGGTATGCTACCTCTCTCTGTTTCGTCTCCTGGTTTGAATCGCGCGCGCTTGAGCTCTCCGCTCTTGAAAGCTTTTGAAATCCCGCTTTTCTTCCTGAACTCCCAGGGACACGGGCATCTCTCGCCGACGCACGACCAAACCGGTGTGACGAAGAGTGCGCTATTTTCTTTGTCCCTACAAACCAACAGATGAAAAATCGGTGCCCTTACATTCGTTCTGGTCCCAAAGGTGGGTTGTTTAGGCTTCCCGGCATTCACACTTTGGGCCCCTGCATCGCGTTGGAACGGGCCGATATTTGTCGTTGCTGTTGTTGTTTGACATTACCTCACAGAAAGACTACCCGTTCGAGATAACACCACGGTCGAAAGTCTGTAAAGCAGTGAGTGGGAAGAAGACCGGCTGATACTGGGCTTACTTGAGGTCTATTTAAGCTTACACGGAGTACACTGACCTATTTTCAGTGACGCCAGCTGGTGCTAATCACAAAAACACTAGACTAGACTACTATTGTTGTTTCGTTTTCACACTAAAAACCGGTCCGATCTCTACTCACAGGACTCCACCCCGCAGGGGGTGTGGTAACTGAGTGTGTGGTAAAGCGGGGTTGCGATACTGTCATCGATGGGATGAACTGTACCCACTAGACCCCACCCATAGGGTGTGATAAAACAAGGGTGTGTGATAAAGATGGAGTGTGACAATGTCACCCGCAGGGAGAGGTACCCCCACACTCCCCTACTTAAAGGGTGTGTGATAAATAAACGAGGGGTGGTGTCGTGTGGGCGTCAACAGCACGGGCTGTACTAGGCACAGCAGGTGTTTGTTGTTGCGGGAGTTATTTTCAGCAGCAGGATCTGCTGCGCGGGGCTCAGGAGAACGGGCTGTCTGCGAGAGTTTCAGGCGCCACAGAAGAAATACGTAAATGGCCGCGGCGCCGCCGCTGGAGTCTGTCTCACTGCAGTCTGAGCCGCGATATGCTTTCAGGAGTGTTGTGGGCTTGTTCATCTCCCCGGTGTTTTCGGTCGCCATAGCTCTAGGGCAGGGTTGCGGCGTCCGCTTTGTGCGTGATCACACGTGCGTGTGTTGCCGCCTACGGGAAAATTGCTTTTTTTTTTTACGGACATTCCTAATCCTAGAATCACATCTTGAGGAAGTCTTTTCGCGAGGGACACACACTGCCCCTGCTGCTGCTTGCTGCTGCTGCTGCTGCTGTTGCATCAGCTGAGGTTGGGGGGCTCCNCGTGTTTTGGTCGTCCCCGCCTCCGGCAGCTGAATTTGGAGGACTGCCGTGCCCCGAGTTGCCTTGAATGGCCGCCGCGGCGCCCGCCGCGGCGCTCGCGCTCGCCGGTTGCCCATCATTGCCGTCCATCCAAAAATCGATCAAATCCTAGGCGGCACTCCGTGTTTGATGCTCCTCAAAGCTGCTATCTCTGCTACTCCTCTCCTTCTCTCAAATGCACGTGCTTGTCTCTCGCCCAGCGAGAGCACAAAAACTTTCTGACACCACGGCTGTCTCTATTTTTCTTCGATCCCCGCTTTTCCGAATTCCAACACGCCTCCACAAACCACAGATTCAAATACGTACTGAATCTTCACGATTCTATTACTGCAACTCTCGCTGTAGTGCTGATCCCGAATCATGCACATCATCTAGACTATGCGTTTCCCACATGCAAAGACGCACACACACCATTTTTTGTCTGATGTGGTTGAGGTTAGGTACCCAGCAAACGCTGTTTGACGTACTCACAGCATCGACAGAATATTGCAAGCAAGAAATTTCCGAGCAGATGGAGCGGGGAGTTTGGGGGTTCAGCAGTTGCTTCGGATTCGATTTGATGGTACCAACTTTGCCGAATATTACAGGATTGAGGGTGGGGGTATGTGTGTGTCTACAACGGATATGATGACTGTGGGTTGTGGTTTCTCACTTGTCTTTGTTTCCTCTTTTTCCTCCTTCCTGTGTGCAATCAAGTCCCTTTTCCCCGGCTATCACGCTACCACGGCTATCACGCCACGACTTCCACGCCAATCCTGGCTATCACGCCACCCGGCTATCACGCCTTCCGGACATTCACGTCCTTACTTACACATATACACCACGACTATCACGTCACCAGGCTTCCGCGCCACATCCAGAGATACCATACCCGAGCTATCACGCTCCATCCCAAAGTAGAAGGCTGTCAAGCCCATCATAGCTCCTACACTGTACCGTTGTGGTGGCTACCGCGCCGCTGGCTCTTTCATTCCCCAACCAAGGGACCCCGCGCGCCAAGGCACCGACGCACAAAGCTACTCAACACGCTCGCGTAACGATCAAGAGAGTGGCCGCCGTGTCTAAGCGCGCAACATGCCGGACGGAGACGGGCGACA
>CACKRE030001967.1:53751-64213 GCA_902602495.3 Ectocarpus sp. CCAP 1310/34 | reverse complement strand
GGGGGGGGGGGGGGGGGGGGGGGGGGGGGGGGGGGGGGGGGGGGGGGGGGTGACGATCAAGTTGTTTTTTGGTTGACCAAGCGAGGGTTGAGCTGGTACCAAGTTTGCCTGGTTGATCATGAATCTGACAAGGAGCTCCCCGGAATGGTACGGCTACGTAGTGTTTGCATTTGTGTCAGGTAAAACGTGTCTCGGGCTATGGGTTCGCCTTAAAATGTGCAGCCTTACTCACCCCAGAGTTTGCAGGAGGGTCGGCATGTTCGACGAAACGTAAACCAGTCATACCACTCCCTGGCGTTGTCGCGGTGCGATGATGATGGTATTGTGATTCAGCGTCTGAGTGGCGCAATCAGCTACACTTCCTTTTCCCTTCCCTGCCTTTTGCTTTGATGGGACTTTTTTAGCTGAAAGCTAAGTTGGCCTTCAACTCTGTTGCAATGCGTACAATAGGTGGTTTGTCGTGTTTATGTCGTACCTTACTTGAGGGTAGCTCATGACCACGCAAAGTTGGTTCTTCTAAGAGCAAGACGAGGAAAAAGTGGAGATGAGTGAGCGTCTGGCGATTATAAACATGCAGATGGCAAAAACATTACTAGAAGGACACGAATTTCGAACTTCGCTATTGGGCGGAATACTGACTGCGTTTTGCATGGTGTCCACCGCGGCGACGGTGAGTCGTAGACCCCCTTGGCCCGAGTGTCCGACCTCTATTGCTCAATCGGCAACTGAGTGCTCAGAACAATATGTCGGTTTGATCTTTCTAATGCCCTGGTCGGCACCGGCGTTTCTCCTCTGCACAAATCGACTTTTTGAAACTCAGCCCAACGAGGGCTGCCAAAGACTTTCGCGCACGGTCAGCCGGTCAAGCGTAGTCAAAGCAAGCAGAAACAACACCAGACGATCGGTTTTGCATACCCAGCAGTCCCGAGGAATGCCAACTTCGGCGCATGTGCGCCCTAGTCTACAATCTTTCCCCTCGTGGACAAGACGCATTTCTTCGCACCATGACAACATGTGGTTCATCCACGAGATTTCCACTGGAGGCGCCCCGAGTGGTTGGCCCTCGGCCTTGGTCGGAATGAAGTTACTTTGATTCTCTTCGCATCACAGGGTGCATGAAATCGCAAACGAGAATCAGAGCTCGAAAATAAGGACGGGGTACTGTACACAAGCCTTTGTTCCTCCCTCAGACCGAAAAAAAAGCTGACAAGGTACACCACTTTGCCAGCAGTCATGTTTCCATCGAGATAATATCCCTACAGTAACACACACACCTCGGGAACCAACACAAATGCTTCCTGCTTCTCGGAGCTTTCGACTCAGCCAGAATAGGATGCCATGGACAATCATCTTGACCGCCCGCCGCTTGTCCAACATCGCGTACTTTAGCCTTCCCATCAATCCGGCTTGTTGCGCCTGCCCGCCCACTCCCGTGTCTCCTTCGACCAATCGTGATCCCGACCGACATCTTTGCTTCCAGAATTCATGAAAGCACCACGCTGTATCTGCGACCCCGTCAACCCTTCTTCGCTATCGTACAATGACTTCCTGCTCAGGACGGTGCGGAAAAGACAACAAACACGTGTGCAAACAGTTGGCGAGAGGTATTCCGGGCAAACAATATGAGAATATCATATGTTGCTGTTTTTTTTCAACCGTTGCTGTTGTCGGCGGTCAGTGAGTCGTCAATCGTACAGGAGCAATATTCCTAAACTACGTTGGCCACTAAGGACCACCAGCTTTTGCTGCACTGCGATAAACCAAACGGTCCTTCGGCGAGTGCGCTACAACCGTACGGAAGGGTGAAGTGCACACTTACAAGAACGTACTGGTAGCGCTGAACTCCCCTTACCACCCCAACGAGTGTAAGCGTGTGCTCACTGTAAGAGATCCCATTTCCACAACCAGCGGCCATTGGATATAGAGTCCTACGTTCAAAGCTGATCAAGTCCGCTACAACTTGGCATCAAAAGGACAACAGCCTGTCTAGGTTTGCCCTGCATGTATGCATACGATTTGAAACAAGAAATTGCAGCACGGGGTTGGTCACTGCGGGGAGTGTCCAATGGGGTAGTTGGTGTTGATGCAAGCCTAGTGCTGTTGGATGAGCACAGCTGTCCCGGTTGACAAAGTGAATAGATGGTAGTGTTGTTTTATTGGTTGTCCTCGTAGACACAAGCAACGGAAGAGAGTGGGCACCAGGGTGCATCACAAACACCGAGGCACGCGAGCAACAGTCGCAAGGCACATTCGGAACGCGGAACACACGACGGCACGGAACGCGCGACAACTTGCCAAAGATATTACTACCGGAGATACCCCAAAGATCCAAATGACCGATGGACGGCCACGCACTTGCGCACTAGCATAGCTCACAAGCACACATGACTCCTACCGCAGCAGCCTTCGTAAGGATGGCATAATCCACCTCACGAACACCCTCCCTAATTCTGTGCATCATAACGATGCTCTCAAAACCAAAGTGTTCAGGGTAATCACAGAAAACTCCAAAAGTGAACAAAATTACACAAACGGAGGGAAACCCACCGGATCAAAACCCTCCGCCCCCACGGGTCATCCTGTGGATTGAACTGTCGACACAATCAACACAGCAGTCGCAAAATTGCAAACCTACGCGCCTACAACTGTCAGGCATTTGTACTACCCCTTCCAAGCAGTCCCCTCCCAGCAAACACGATCCCTACTGTAGCAAGTTGCTGTCAGCAACGCGGCGCGACTAAAGCCACAAGCACCAATGCCAAACCGCAGCGGAAAAACGTAACACTTACCGCGACATCGCTCAATGACATTTTATAGAGGGCGATCAACCAAGCGGAAGATCAAGCAGTACCTCAACCACAAGCGGTCCGCCGCTTCGAGAGACACGGGACCCAGACATTTTTCGCAACTCCTTCACAAGTAACTCCCTCCCAGCAACAGGATCCCTCCCTTATCCAGCTGCTGTTAGCAACGAGGTGCGTCTACAACCCCGATCACCGTTTTCGATCACATGACAGTGAGGGGTGCCCCCATCGGTCTGTACATCAATGAAAGATCATATAAAAGAGCAATCAACCACGTGTTAGGGGAGGGTGCCCCCTCACAGCCTACACACCGGTGGAAGATCGAAGCAGCATATCAATCACAAACAGTTCATCAACCAGCCCGTTGGTACCTGCTAATATGAGAGACGCTGGTCGTCATCTATCATGAAAGAGGGTCACACGTCAGCCTTCCCTGACTTCAGGCAGATAACCCGGCCTCAAGTCGGAAATATAAAGCCCGAGAAACAATTTCGAACATCATCAATCAAATTGGTGTGACCGCGGTGCCCCGCGGATCACCAGTCCTTCAAATGAGACAACAACGGAATGCCACACCGTCCTCAGTATTTCGTCGTGCAACGACCTTCATCATGGCTCAACCTACGCGGTAATTTACTGAGATGAGCATGGTATACAGGACAAGCAACATCAAGTTTCGTGGACTGCGTTCGTTTCCCGATTAAACACACAAGAAAAACAACGAGCGAGCGGCGGAAAATAAATCACCAGGAAAAATTCCCTTTTGTACTTTCGTCAGTCACAGGAAAATGCCGACGAGCCGAATCGCACGCAAGGCACGAAAGGGGAGGAGCGTTGCCGCTGGGAAAGCAGATCTAGATAATATCAGAGTGCTTCGTATGCGACGTCCAACTCGACAGCACCAACTCCAACTTCAATCGCGGTGACTGCAGTCTCAGTTCTCGATGGGCAATTTTCGCGTTGTGACCCTTTTTCCCGCACCTCTGGCAAAGCTTCTCTGGGCACGCACTCGCATGGTGGTCCCCATCACAGACGTCGCACTTGACTTTCTTATTCGAGCATTGTGGGGATGGGCTGGTCAAAGGCCAACTCTAGGTGGTCACTAAGGACGAGGCACGCCTTTCCTGGCGCGGGTCAGCTGGACCAAGCGCCGAATACCTCCGTCGAAGTCCAACTGTTTGAGGCGTGGAATTCGGGCATGCGAGCTGAAGGCATACCGTGAAGCTTGCTGCTCGCTGCTGCCTCCTTCTCGCGGGAAAGCCCCCTCAGTTGGCGTAGCTTCTCGTGGTTCCGGGCCTCACAGTCTCCTCGCTCCCTCGAGCCCTCGTCCGGTATACGGCGCTTGGTCCAGCTGACCCGCGCCAGGAAAGGCGTGCCTCCTCCCTAGTGACTCCCCCCCGCCGCCCGCTGCGGTCGCACTTCCGGCGGGCGGTGTCCCGGGCACTAACCGGGACAAGGTGTTCATGATTCCCTGTAGTTTATCTGCCACCATCTTCTCCAGTCTGGTACTGGTGTCGCCGACGGCGCTGTCGATGGCCATCTTGAGTTCCTCATGAGTCGGACCGGCCTCTCTCCCGACAGATTTTTCAGAGTCTTCCGAACCCATGTGTGTCTCCCGTGCTAGACCATGGCGTTAACGCCACAAACTCTAGAGTGTTGATTGGCCCCAAGCCTAGTGCTGTTGGATGAGCACGGCTGTCCCGGTTAACAAAGTGAATAGATGGTAAAGTCGTTTTATTGGTTGTCCTCGTAGACATAAGCAACGGGAGAGAGTGGGCACCAGGGTGCATCGCAAACACCGAGGCACGCGAGCAACAGTCGCAAGACGCATTCGGAACGCGGAACGCATGACAGCACGGAACGCGCGACAACTTGCCAAAGATATTACTACTGGAGATACCCCGAAGATCCAAATGACCGATGGACGGCCACGCACTTGCGCACTTGCATAGATCAAAACTACACATGAGTACTACCGCAGTAGCCTTCGTGAGGATGGCATAATCCACCTCACGAACAGTTGGTCTGTGGCCACCGAAGAAGGCCGCGTCATTTGGGGCGGTGCGGATGTTTGAAGGCACTGGGCAGATACCGTTTTCTGTGAGGTGAGACAACAGCAGACCAACAACAGCATCTCAACAAGCAGACGAAAGCTATGAATACTAGCTGCGCTGTAGGCTGTAGTATCATACTAGCTGTGCTGTGGGCGAACTGCTATAATATTGTACACGTTGAAACACCGATCGATAGGACATCAGCACCATTTTCGTTTCTGAACATCCATGAAATGGGAGAAACTGCGTAACAGTCATCAACCCTCCCGCTCAATGCCTGTAGATGTGTAGCCTACGTCGTACTCGGCGCTACAGCAGCAGTGGTCATGTACTGCTTGTGTTATTTTGGTCTACTCGTGTGAGATCATCCTAGTCTGTGAAGTCATGTACTTACGTCATCCGCTTTCGAACTACGAAAGGTAATGATGCCATGGCCGCCGAGAAGCCACAGATGGCCACCCCCACAGCCAGGTTTCTTTGCCTGACGCTGGAGAAGTAGTTCCTCATGGCACTAGCTAGCACTGCTGACTGTAACGTGAGTTGTGCTCGACGCTGCGGGGGTAAAAAATGCGGGGGGATCTACGGTACACGGCTAGGAGGTTGGGTGGTTCCCTCTTCTGCATTTCGCGTACCCCCTTTGGATGCGCCTTTGATCCGCGCACGCACCAGGCACAGAATTGACGTTGGGCGAAGCAGCAACGCGTGGACGTCTTACGGAAGAAGGCGACAGCAATCACCGGTGTGCACATTGCACAGAAACGGCAGAGTGTAGCACCGCCACGCGTCAGCCGCCTCGGACTCGAGCGTAACAAGAACTTAAAGCGGAAGAGAGACTCGGAGAGACTTGAACAGCGAATGTCATATCTTTCGTTGTTTGGTGCAGACGGCGGACTTCCCATCTGGGCGAGGTGCTTGAGGGATTGGCTAGTCGTTACGCACGCGCCACGCAGCCCCAGATGCGCTCAGAGGGTTAACGCTTTGGCGAGACAAGATGCGAGTGCTGCAACCACAGAAAATTCTGCGCGTGCCCAAACGACAAGCTGCGGTTTTTCGTTGACGCTCAGTTGTTTTGCGCCCGACGAAGAACGCCCGAGCGGTCCGCGTTTCGTTCTCGTTCTCGTAGGAACAGGATTGAGTTCTAAGAATCCTACCGAGAACCATTCCCTCCGCATTTCGATGCTGGCACAGCACATGTTAACGTGTAGTCCCTCGTGGCGGATGTGGCAGCACCGTAGTTCGCCTTGAACTTGCACGACTATCATTCGGTACGTGGTGCAGCCACAAGTAACATGCAAAAAATGTGCACGCTACACACAATCTTGACGCTAAAGCAGTAGCCGTAAGCAACAAGAACAACGCGGAAGCTCATGCCTTCCTCCCTGAACAGCGAGATAACGTACTAAGAAGGCCCTACTGCAAGAAAACTGCTTGCACGCACGGCCTGATCGAAAATGGTTGTTGGCCGGTTAGTGATGCTGCCTGTATCGTAACGTAGACACCTCTCTATCTATCTAGACGTCTTCACAGCAGCATGCACACAACATAGTACCCTGTGTCTCAACGCTTTGTTTCCTCCATCCAGATGATCGATGACGTAAAAGAGCTGTTGACTGTGGGATCGAAGGTCCGCGAGGCCATCGAGGCCACCGATGTCGCCAAGAAGAGAAGGCGCGCCCGACTGAAGGACTACGACAGCACGCTCCACGTGCTGCTGCAGAGCGGGTCTCCGGATAAGTTCAAGAGCGAGCTGCAGAGGTTGCATGATATCTACCATGAAATAGAGGCGCTGCACGTGAAACACACGGCGGACCCGGAAGACCCGACGTGGGTCAGGTTTGCCAAGAAAGTCAACAGAGGAACTCAGCACAAGTCTATCGAGGAGGACTTGGACGCCATCGACGGACAAGCCCTCCAGCTCATCACCGCCATTGCCGCGAAATCGTCGATCGGCAACAGCAAGGCGATTCGGCAAATATTGCAAGACTTGAAGCTGGAGGGAAGGCGTGTCAGCGGTGGTAGTACGCTGCTAGTCGCGGGGGGAGTCTTCGGAGCTGTTTTCGTCGAAATCGCGGCATTGGCGCTGGCGCACCGAGACGGAGAAGCACCTGTCGATGTATTCGAGGCGGTTGAGCTCGTTTTGCGCGACTTTGGGCCGGACGGGTTACGCGTCAGCGATGGGACCCAGCTGTTCGTCGTGGGGTTGATCGGGGCGCTGGTCGTTGCCTTCGGAGCTGTGACGACTGCTCAACGAAATGCCGTCTTTTCCATGATCCGTGGTACGCTCCCTCCAACGCTGCCCGAACAGGCTGCAGTACCCGCAGGGGCGCTTGCCTCGCCCCACAGCTTCGTGGAGCGGCCTTGCGTTTGAGAAGCTGCCGACGGCCCCATCAACCCAGAGACGGCGCTCGCCCCCTCCACGGTTGTCGGCATGGGTGGAGGTGGGAAAACGGTGCTAGCCTCAGCCATCGTGCGCGATCCGAGTGTGAGGGAGCACTTTCTTGGTGGGATTTCCTGGGTGAGCGTGGGCAGGAACGGAAAGAGAAGTCTTCCGCCCCTCCTGCAGACCCTAGCCAGGGAGATTACTACGGCACCCACGGATGCTCCGCACGGCGTGCCTCACGCCTTGGACGGCCTAGAACAGGTTAAAGCACCTGGCAGCAGCAGCATCCACGGGCACTTCCTCGCGCCTGGTGGTGCTGGACGACGTGTGGGAGCGGGAGGTCGTGGACGCCTTTCGTCCTCTCAAGTTGAAGATGCTGGTGACCACGCGTGACAACTCGGTTGTCGGTGTACCAGGGGGACGGTTGGGGCTGGGAAACATGACTGGCGAAGAGGCTCTGGAGCTGCTGCAGAAGACGAGCTTGGCTGTGGGCGGCCTGGAGCCGACGCCCGGTCCCAAATGGCCAAGGTGATTGATTCGCCTTGAAGCTTGCGTCGAGGTGGTTCCCTGGACTATGCTTGCTCAAGGATAGCTTTTCAGCGTCGTTTCTCTGATTGAATCTTACCCACACGTGGCAACAGTTGGAGGTTTGGTACTGTGGCGGCTCATGCTTTTTTTCGATTGACAACTAATGTCAAGGCATTGCTGTAATTTTCCGTGCGGCCAAATGTCGAACGGCTGCATGTCCACAACATGGTTTTTCGTCGCATATTCGGACCATGGGTAACGCTCCTACCTGTGTAGAGTCTGTTTGTTCACCACACTTTGGGCTAGTGACTTGTACATGTCAAACAAACCGCCGGGCTCCATCAAAGCCAACATGTAACTCCCAACCAACAAAAAACCAGGTTGTTACGCGCTGTGGACGTCCGCCATTGGGTCTCGGCATGGCGGTCTCCATGCCCATCGTGAAAGGGAAGGGCTTGACCGCCGGTGCCTGGACAAAGCTGTTCAAGGAGTTGGAGAACGTGGCCAAGAAGATGCGGGCTCGCGGGGAGCAGTCGACGTCTCTCAAGTTGGTAATCGAAACCAGCTTCGACGCCTTGTTAGCACGGAAGCGAGAGGAGATGTCTGTGATGGCGGCCGGAGCTGTTGCACCGATCGAGATGCTACTAAACCTGTGGGGGATTCAGGTAGTTGCAATGTTTCGGAACCGTTTTGCAGATCATGTGCCTGTTAGATGCGCAAGCAAGTTTGCAGGTCATGTTCCTGGACGGGCAAGCGAGTTCTCTCTCACTTCTTGGTCGGTGCACTTGTCTCTTTGTTCGGAGATCTGCTTTCTGCGATCCGGAGAACTGTTGTGATAGTGGTTGGTGACACGGAGCATTCCCCTCGAAAGTATGATTCCTCCCCACCCTGCTCAGTATCACGTCACAAAAGAAACTGCGAGAGCCGACTATTAAAAACAGCAGCAGCAGCAGCAGCAGCAGCAGCAGCAGCAGCAGTCGATACTTGCGACCCTCATATTCTCTCTTGTGTCGCTCTCTTTGTCTGTTTCTACAGCTAATAAAAAGACATTTGTGTGTGATCATTTAGGCCTACGATCAGCCCCTCACTGGGAATGGAGTCCTGATATATATGAATCAATTGAAAATCCTGTCAAGTCTATAGCTACCCGTTCCATCAGTCTTCTACATTTACCCTGCAAAGGCAGGAAACAAAGGGGTATGACCAGGGGTGCGTAGAAGATAAATTTGTGGTAGTAGCTTTGGTCCGATTCCTTGAAACCGGCGCAAGAACGTCAGTCATCACGCGCATACATGCGCATACATGACGGTAACGGGCAGAGAAAGGTTGGGGTTATCATCACATTTTCGGTGAAAATTCGTGTAGCATCATGCCGAATGGACAAGTACGGACGTTCCTGAAAAAATGGGACGACACACATTGCCTTCCACCAACCCACTGCTTGATTCGAAATGACTACATGCTTCGAAAGGATAGTTGGTGCCACGTACCTTTTATGGGCGGGCACAGGCTGTAGGAAAGAGGGCAGCATCTCAATGTGGCGCAATCCTTCAACAAACGGGAATGCTTTTGACCTTTGTTTCGCGGCAGTATGCTGAAGTATCGTGGTTGTACCCCTTTCGTCATTTCCCGTCTCCGCCGAGGGCAAGTATGCTAGGGTGGAAACTCTGCATGGGCGGTGTCAGGCGATAGAGGAGAAGACTTGAGGCGTTCAGCATTGAAGCTTGGCCGCAATGCCCAACAATCGGGCGGGGTTGTCGACCGTTGTTTCTTCGCAGCGAGGCCCACAAGCCTGTACCACATTCTTCCTACCCCGTATCCCCTTTGTTTGGTTTTAGGGCAAGTGCGACGAGGCGCAGCGGTTGTACCTTAAAGCTATCGCGATTGGAGAGAAGGCATTGGGTGTTGTTGTTGTCTTCACATAACAGCCATCCCGGTCTCTCTATCCAGTACCTCCTTCTGTCTCAATCTCTCCGTACTAATCCAGCACTTGACTCGGTCAATTTCCGTGGTCACAGGCTAATGTACCTAGAAAAGGTATACCAAAATAAAATGGACCCCAAGGGTTAGCAGAGCGATAAAATACAAGAAAACAAAAGAATCAGAAACAAATAAATAAATAAATAAATAGTGGAACGTGCGCACCACCAGCCTGGGGGGTAGCCTTCCGGAAGGACCCCAAGGGTCAGCAGTTCTTGCCAGTAAAACAACAAAACAAAATAAAACGAAATAAACCAAAGACAGACGAGGACATAAACAAACTCGCACAGAGACAGGGATATCCGTAGAGACAGTCTGAACGCGACAGCAAACGGGGGAGAGGGCAACAGAAAAACTAGTCGCTGAAATTCAACCGCAACATGTCACGTCACGCGGTCGGTCTCTTCTCGCTTGCTTTCTTCCCGCCCCGTTTCCTCCCGCCCCCCTCCCGCCCCGTTGATTGGTGCCGTATCTTGACTATTTTTGGGCCTGCTGTCTCCTCGTTTGATGGCTCGTTGTCGACTGGCCTTCTCCTCGCCCTTGTGCCAAGAGGCCATAAACCTCTCAGCTCCCTGTAGCACCCCCGCGTGCCACGGTACCCCCCCCTCCACCTTCGCCGCCTCGTCCCAGTCTGGCTTCGGGATTCCGAAGAAGCTCCGCTTGTCGGGCGTGGAGCCGTGTCTGGCTTCGAACATCTTCAGGTCGTCCTTCAGGCA
>CACKRE030001967.1:27150-39204 GCA_902602495.3 Ectocarpus sp. CCAP 1310/34 | reverse complement strand
AGCGCGTCGCTTTCATCCTAGACCAGGATTTCTTTAGTGAGAAAAAAACTCGTGTGGAAGCTTGAAGATAGACGGAGGTGTGTGGTGTCTTACGCAAAGCGCGGTGAGTTCGGGGCTGACGTCGGCCGGCGAACACAAGGCGGGGTATAGTGTAGTCGAGGTCATTCTCCATGTGTATAGTGTGTGGTATGTAGTTCGACACACGCGCTGCGGGGGCGGGATCTCGTTTGTGCAGGGGAATATAATTTGTTTTGTTTTGTTTGTTTTTCTCCCATCATTGGACTCTGTCGTCTGCCCCTCTGGCCCCTATCCTCCACTTCTACTAGCTAGACGACCCAACCGGGGTCACATAGGAGGGGGGGGTTGGACCCCCTCCTGCGGTTCATGCCTGAGGTATTTTTATCCCGAGAAGGGTACAGCAATCCCTTCCTCGCGACTTACTACGAAGTCGATTATGGTTTACTAACAAACGAGCTTGCAGCGCGTCGCTTTCATCCTAGACCAGGATTTCTTTAGTGAGAAAAAAACTCTCTCTGCAGGGACTCGAACCCATGACCTGGCCCTTAGCAGGCTGCGAGGCTACCCACTAGACCACCGGGGCGACCAATGTACCAGTATGGTGTTGCAAATCCATGGAGCAAACTGGCTCAAAAAATTTGAAATCCATCGATCGTGAATCATAAATATGCATATGAGGCAGGCAGAGGAGCGCCAGCAGAGGTTTACTCAAAGGTGTCCACCCTCACCTCCTCCTGTAGAGATATCGGCTAGATTGCAATGAGACGTGGGAGTGATGTTCCGAGCCTGGTGGCAGACGTAACTGCTGTTGTCTTAGCGCAGTCCACACTTCTTGAAGCAAAATACGCACGGCCCAGCATGCGACAAGGGGCCCCGCCAATGGCATGAAGAGGATACCAGCCGGAACCAATATCTATCTTCATCCAGGGTGACCCTAGGCGGACACCTCGCCTTTGACTGTCACAGCTGCTTGTGGCTCTCTCTCTCTCTTCGAGATGGCCGGAAGATCGCCCCCATTACTGCTCCAGACAGCAGTTTACCGCACAGTGCTCTTGCTGTTGCTACTGGAGGGGCTTGTCAGCGGCTTTGTCGTTGGCACGCTACGTGTCTCGCTGCCAAGAGCTAAACATGTGGCACAGCATGGCAGCGCCGACTGCGACCCACGCGGAGGAGCAGCAGCTGCGTTGTCAATGCCGGTTTTGGTCGGACAGGCGCGTTGGAGTGCAGGGGGCGCTTCACGTGCTGCGGCGAGGGATATGGCTCCCGAAGAAGAGGTTGGTACATAGCAAGTGTAGCAAGTAGCAGTGAGAGTAACCCTCAATATCTGTGTGTGACTTTTCAAAAGTCAGCAGTTGAAGTCCTCCGTCGTGCATTGCGCTGTACAGCTTCAGAACGTCGACATCCATTCTTGATGTGAACCTACAGCACATACGGTAGTTAGCACCGAGCGCTGCTGCATATGTACAGCTCAGGAGACTCCGATTAGAACTCTTCACAACTGTGACATGCTGTTGAGAAATTTCACATGTGTCTTGGAGACTCTACAGACTAATCGACTAAACCAATACCGTATGCGGTATATGACACAAGATAACACACCCCCTTGACCAATTTTCAAAGCTCGATTTCTCAACTGTAGGAATAGTCACAGCGCCGACAACGGCGGCGTTGAAACCGTCTCGTCGAGAGCTTTCCAATAATGTGTTTTTTCAAAGCTCGATTTCTCAACTGTAGGAATAGTCACAGCGCCGACAACGGCGGCGTTGAAACCGTCTCGTCGAGAGCTTTCCAATAATGTGTTTTTTCAAAGCTCGATTTCTCAACTGTAGGAATAGTCACAGCGCCGACAACGGCGGCGTTGAAACCGTCTCGTCGAGAGCTTTCCAATAATGTGTTTTTTCAAAGCTCGATTTCTCAACTGTAGGAATAGTCACAGCGCCGACAACGGCGGCGTTGAAACCGTCTCGTCGAGAGCTTTCCAATAATGTGTTGTTTCATTTATGCATCCTCTTCGTCGTGGAGTAATCGAGCTTTGAAAATCGGTCCAGGGGGTGTGTTATCTTGTGTCATATACGGTAGTTAGGAGGTCAACCACTGCTGTAGAATCCCACCTCAACTATGTACTGCTGCACACAGCGCGCACGTGCCTCGCAGCAGGAGCTCCCCTCTTCCCTCCTCCGACTGGGCACATGAGTATGCGGAAGTTAAGCCACAGCCGCTCCATTCTGACACTGTGGGAGACAACGATAACGACAAGATTTTCGGCGACCGTCCCGTGTCGAAAATAAAACATGCTCCATCCGCCGTCAGGTCGAGGAAGAGATCGCTTTCAATACCGAGATGCTAACGGTAGAAGAGGGGGAGGGAGGCAAGCGCCTGGACTCGTTCCTTGGCGCCCGCATGCCAGAGCAATCAAGGAGCTACTTCGGGGGGCTTTGCCAGCTGGGCATGGTGCTAGTGGGGGGAAAGACGGCAAAGAAGAGCGTGAAGGTGGAGGAGGGACAAGAGATTGAGGTCCGGTTCATCATCAGCCCGGAGCTGTCTCTGCAGGGGGAAGACATCCCGCTAGACGTGAGAAACGGTAGCGTGACCTTGTACCCAGTAGAAACCACGAGGTGCCCAACCAAGACCATGGGCTGGAGCTTGTTTTCGAGAGCGCCAAATGGTCGAGGTGTAGCCCTGGCTGATCACACATTGCGGCGATGCACATGTTGCTAAGTACCACCGCATCACCCGCCCGCGCCGATTGCTGGCTCAACACTCCTGCTAGGTAGGATACATACATGCTGATGGCCTGACAATCGGACGCACGTCGCTGGCGTCAACACTGCTGCCATGCGCCGCCTGTGGGCCCAACAGATCCTATACGAGGATGACGAAATTATCGCCGTCAGCAAGCCGGCGGGCATGGTGGTCCACCCGGCCCCTGGCAGCTGGAACGGCACGTTCGTCAACGCGCTGGTCTTCCACCTCGAAAAATCGGGTGCGGACCGGAACGCACTGGGAGAGGCAGAGGCAACGTTCCAGTCGGTGCCGGATGGGGAGCACAACCCAAGCCTTCGGCCGGGTATCGTTCACCGGTTGGACAAGGGGACGACGGGTGTTCTTCTCGCGGCGAAGAACCCCACGATGCAGGCGAAGCTGGCCGAACTGTTCGCTCAGCGGCGGGTGAGTTTTGCTACTTCTTTGTTGGATCAGTGGTGTTTGCTGGTTGGTTTTGGTGTTGTTTTGTTGGAGCGTGATTTGTTGGTCGGTTTCATATCGTTTTCGCTACCGACAACGTTCGTAGATCCGAAAACGCACCTTGGCTACATGGTGCGTGCGTGTGAAATCGAATACCAAAACTGATGTCATTAGCAGGGGTTCACCATATCATACCTGTGTGGACTGGTGTTACTACTCTATTAACGCTTGTTGCTCCGCGGAATTTCGAGTTTGGCCCGCGCGGATATCGGGATATAATGCATACCTCGCTGTTACGATGAGTACCACCGGCAACACGGGCACGATTCTGTCGGCCGTTCCGACAGGTGCTCTGTGTGTTTCCCAGTACTAGTAGAACTTTCCTCGCTTTGGCGAAAGCGGTGGTCTCCATGTCAACGGTGGTTTCCAAGTCAATACCGGTGTACGTCCCCTAGCTGGCCCAGCACACGAACCTAGCGTCAACATGGCCTTCCGTCTACAGCGGTGACCTAACAACTGTCAGTTGTGAAGGGTGAGGGGTAGGAGTAGGGTTTAAAACATGGCGGAGAAAATGTTTTTTAGTGTATGTCAACCATGCTTTAGCTCGGGTTTTACCCGTTAGCTTGCGTCACCCAAAGAAAATGCGCCCAATGCAATGTTTGTCACCGCGTTGTTCTTGTTTTTTGTTCACACGTCCAGATATCGAAATCCTACCTCGCGGTCTGCGTGGGCAACCCCGGCAAGGCCGCGACAATCGACGTACCTATCGGCCGGCACCCCAGAGACCGGCAGCGCATGGTGGCGGTGCCTACCATCCAGCCCAACATCCGATCGCGCCGGGCGTTGTCCGTGGTGACGACGGTGGCGTTCGACGGGAAGCTGAGCGTCGCCGAGGTGTCGATCGAGACCGGGCGGACGCATCAGATCAGGGTGCACCTGCAGGTGGATCTGGAGATTGCAGCGGGTTGTTGGCGGCGGGTGTATAGGGAAGTTTTTTGTGATGGCGGTGGTGGTTGTTGGCGTTTGTGTTATCGTTGGCGGAGATGCTTCTTGTGCAGGTGTGACTTTTTTTGTGCTGGCTGCACATTCTGTTGCCTCCGGATCAAGGGTCCTAAGTCGCCTTTTGTTCGGGGAACCCCAAATAGTATGGTCATCTGCGGACTGGACTGTGCGGTTCCAGAGGAAGTATACGGGAACAAAGTGTATCCGTCGAACGTGTGAAACATGCGCATTCGGCAAGTGTTCATCCTGCATGTCACGAACGATATTCTTTACAAGTTTGGCCCGTGGTGACATTTTCCCTGCATCGATGCATGCTTGTCCTGAAGGAGCTGTTCGGCGCGCCAAGTACGGGAAAGCGTCGGCACTAAAGTCGGGGCTATATTCAAAGCTTCTCATATGCCACGCTTGCCCATGCTCTCGTTATCATTCAGTCGCTAGCAAGTACGCGTCGCGGCTTTTCTGCCAACGTAATAGCACGCCCAAGAAGGACCCCACTAACATGCGGCTTTCAACAGTACGCTACCTAACTCATCGGTTCATCTCACGAACTGCCGGGCGGGATGCACTAGATATTGGTGACCTTCTGTTTTGTGTTGAACTTCTTCACAAATATTTTTTTGCAGCACCGACGCACGCCCGTCCTGGGGGATGAGGTCTACGGGAACAAAGACTGGAACCGGAGGCTGCAGCAGAGCACGGGGCTCACCAGGCCTCTCCTGCATGCGCGGTCCTTGGAGTTCAAGCACCCCAATACGGGAGAGATTGTCTCCCTGGCGGCGCCGCTGCCTGCGGACGTGGAGGCGGTCGTCAGGAGAATATACCCGCAGGTGAGGAAGTGGTTCGATGACCCTCCTTCTGTTTTGTGTTGTTGTTGTTCCGGCTGCTGCTGCTGCTGCTGCTGCTGCTGCGAATACGTATGACGGTACCGAAGACTGCCCCATCTTTCTGTTCCTCTACCTTCTGATACCGTCGCCACCGTGCACAATTTTTCGTCCCTTCGAGAGAACACCGCCGTATGGCATCCTTTGCCCTAGCCCAGCGAGAGCATGCCGTGTTGCTGACGAACACCTTAAGCCCTGATGCACCGGATCGTCCAATGTGTCTTAAGTCTCGACAGGGGTTTAGGGAATGTTGGCAAACCCACCCCCTCGACAAGCTCTCTTCTCGAACTCTCCTTCCCGCCCCGAATATATCCCCGGCGATGCTGGGCCGAGGTTGAACACACCATACGAGCAACGTCTGCTCCAAGACGCCATTTCCTTCGAAGCCACGATGGAAGTTCTGTGGCGAGCGGGAACCAACCAAAGCCGGGCGGAAGTATTTGCGTAGTCCGAATATTGAAACTGTACGATCTGGGTCCTGCACACAAAGTATACATCACTCCCCCCGCCTGGGGGTCATGGTTGTATGGGGTATTTGGTTCCGTAATACAGTGGTGAAAGCGATTTTGGTTGTGGTGGCGATGGTTTCATTGAAGCAAGACCCGTACGCTGCTTGTTTTCTCACTCCGTACCGCGCGCCGTCCATGATGCTGTATCGCGATTGTTGTTTTTAAGGTGGAGGATGAGCGTCCAGAGTGGCTGGGAGACACAACGGCAATAGGAGACAAGAGAAATAGCATTAGCGCGGAGGGGGGCTCAGCAGATGAGGACACCGATTCATCCGCTGCGGCAGGGAGCGATGTCGATGTGCCGGAGGAGTTACGCGAGTACAGAATATCGTAACCGATATATTGACGGGCATTGAGTAGGTATCTTGGTGTAGAAGTGGTAAGGAAAAGCTGTGACAGAAGGTCAAACCTAGCGCCTTGAGAGTTGCACCCAGAGAACGGGGCGCTGCGGCGAGTGTTGATGTTTTGAGGACTGGTATGAACAGGGACGGTGATTTTCAGGTTGGTTGAGATATCTTGCCATAAACTACGATCTTTAGATTTACATTACAGCGTGAAAAATTCCTGGCTGATCGTCGCTTCGTTTTCGCGGATCTTCCCAACATTCCGTTCCTTTCTCTCGGCTTTCACAAGCAAGCCTTTGAGTATGCATTTGTAGTGAACATGTGCCGCTCTGCTCTCTGCTGCTCAGAGGTCTTCTCTCAATTTCAATGCTAACATTTAGATGTTTTTCACTGAACCGGCCATTTAGTCTAAGCAACAGACGAGTCCTCCTACATCGATTCCCAAACCCACACTCACGTTGGCATCGACGGAGCACGGGTGTATGGTTCGGCGCCGCATGGCCTTGACCAATTTCACGGTAGGCCACCAATCTGTCCTCTAATGAAGTACACGGATTACTGGGGCGTCTTGAAAGCTGATACTAAGTACACACTTCTAGATCGCCAGATCGTAGTCTCTCTTCGACGATTGAAACCATTCTGTCGTCAAAGTGAAGAATTCACTATTCATCACCATGTTGAGAAAGTATCCCGATTGGTCCAGGTCAGGTAGTGTCGGGATCGGCCCCAAACAAGATTAGCGATTACTGAGCGACACATCTCCCGGTCTGGTTTGCTCCGGAGCCACGTCGCTCGTTCTCCCCGCCCCCTCAATCGACCGCCGTGGCCTTCCCCGCTTCCGTGCCCACCACTCAACAACGCACAACCACATATATCGGGCACAACGGGGTCGGCGGTTGTTCTGACAATGTACCGTCCACACCACAAGTGTCGTCCGCCGCCGCTGCCGCTCTGCCTCCGGCCGCAGAACCCGGTGTAGAGCCGCCGCCGCCATCGCACGGTCATGGCGGTGTGTAACCGCCAATACGGGGCCTAGCTGGGTGCGGATCACGTTGCCTGGGGCGCTCCTCATTCCTCTTCTGCTGCCGCGGCCGCTCTGCGCCACCGTCGTCATGCACATCGTCGCCTTCCACGAGAACACTAATGTCGTCACGGCAAAATGGTCGAAGAAGTGACCATCATCTTCCTCGTGTGACCACTTTCGTCGTCGCCGTCTTCCTCACGGCCATATTCGATGTCGCCGTCGTCTCCACCAGTTGCACCTGGGCCAGTGGCCACCGAGTCTCTTGCATCCCATGCGCTTTGTTCGGTGGTCTAATGGTAGCCTTTATCTAATAGGGCATACCGGCTGCACCAAAAGAAGGCGCCGCAATATTCGATCGACTGCGAGAGAGTGCTGAGGAATCCGTGTGAAACGCCGCAGAAAAAATTATCTCGGCCTTTTGTAGTAGATGTCGTCGTCGTCCAGCCCTTGCTCCGTGAGGGCGTGGCGGAGACCAGACTTGTTTACGAAACCCGACATGTAGCGCAGCGACCCGGGAGAGGAGAGCCCTTCCGGCAAGGCGAACTCAAGTGTGAGGCTGAACTCTTACGAGGGAGTCTTCAAGTCAACAGCATGTCAGGTCAACGATTCCGCTTCCGCTGCCTGTCGCCTCTACCCGCCAACGCGTCTATTGGCAGTCAATAGAACTTCGAAGATCTGTTGATCACGATGACCGCGATGGAGGGAAGGGACAACAACGATAGCAGATTCATTGACCAGACTATCGACGATGACTTGAAGACTGGCTTGTTGGAGCTCATCCTCGGTCTTTAGTTCACCCTACAAGGAGGGCTCACCTGCCCGGGGCCGATGGACTACATGGAAGGTTTCGTACACCTGTCTGGTCTCTCCCACACTCACACAGGGTAAGAGCTCGAGGATACCTACGGCACAAGGTCGATACGTCTCTCGTGCATCGGTATTTCACGAATTCCTCAGCACCCTCTCGCAGTCGGGCATTGTAGCCCGCGGCGCATTCTTCAGGTGCAGCCGGGGTGCCCATCCAGTCCACTGAATTATTAGGCACCCGGGATGCCAGAGATTCGGTGGCCGTTGACGCAGCAGGGCGTGGCAGTGGAGACTTCAACGAACGATGATGATGTTGATCACGATAGTTGTATTTGAAACCGGGAACACATGTCCCAAACCACCGATGACACGGTAGCAGGACGATGACACCACCGCCAGAGTCGGCGTTCCCGAGCTGTTCGCCGCGACTCATCTTAGAACAGTTCCATGAGCTGCTTCTCGTCCGGATGGGCGGACCGGCGGGCAGACAGCATGTGGGGCACCTCCTTATCCGCTATCGGGAAGACAAAAGCGCCCACTGCCGACGCGGACGGGGCTTCTTCGAAGACTGTTTACATCAAAAGTTCCATATAACAGCACTCCTAGGACCTGCTGCACGTACATGCCGGCATCTCTCTGTTCATGGTGCCTTATTCGGATGGGGCTTATCTCGCCTCCGCAGCGCGCTCCCAAGACCATCGTATCCTCTCCCCGGCAGCGAAATAAAAAACGAACACCCAATGAAATGCAGAAAATCGTGTCAGGAGCGATTCATGATACGGAAACCGGAAAAGGAGGTGGAAATCGCCGCCAGGATCGACGTTCCCGAGCGGGTCATCCCCAACCCATCTATCTCTGAAGCAGCACGCAGAGCTGCAATGTCCTGATGGGCGGACCGTTGGGCAGTGTACTGCAAATGGGGCGCGTCGTGCTTCACATCAGCCTGCCGTACAATGCACGCCCATGCGCCCACCAGAACTTTGCGACAGCCCTCGGAGCTGCTTCTGATATGGGTGTGTGGAGAACCGCTCGAGATAGCCGATCCTTGCAGCTGTGTCGACATCGTTTCCCTGCCGCGGTGCCATTTGTCGTTTGTGACATACATGTGTTCTTGTTTTCGTTGCATGTTGTGTTTTTGCTGTCGGAGACAGGAAGCAATGGTACTGAGAATGCGCGGCGGAAAGGACATGAACCCCAACCAAATATCCACCAGGAATTGAGAGATGCGTTAGCATGTATGTAATTGCGGCAGCCCGGTGTGAGAGGTATCTTGTAGAACGTTTGCTTCGTGCCTAAAATGTATTTCGATCACCAGAAACAGGCATCCATCCCACATGAACGTGGCACCGACGTGTTGGTTTTCAGAGAAGTAGCCTTCCCACATGAGTAGGTAGGACGTGTCCCCGAAAGGGTGATCTACAACGTGCTGTGCTCGCAAGCTTCAACGAACGCCCTCCCCGCTCGGGTCGCCTCGAGTAATATCCGCAAAGCGTGGCATTTCAGAAGGCGTCTGTGTGTGAATATTGGCGGCCGCACCAGATGGCACACAAAATAATTGTCTGGCGTTGTGGTAACCTTTGGCAGCCCAATGTTGGAGCATCATTGCCGTCGCTTCCGATTGTCGAGCCTCTCCCGCCTTTGTCGGCCTTCGCCAATACCACTCCTCTTGGTCTGCCTCGTCTACGACGTCGCGGTTTGAGAGCAGGCTACCGAGCTTCTCCTTCAAACCGTGAAGAAGATGAGGAATTCCAAGAACAGGGGTGCGGCGAAGGCCGGCAAGGGCGGAGAGGGTCGGAAAATCAACATAGTTGACGGTGACGATGCTAGCGGTAACACCACAGCGTTGAGATTCCGAAGGCAAGAAACACGTGGAGCAAACTTCGTGCGGGATGTGGGGCGCCGGCCGCAGTCAAGCACAATCGGATCATCATTCTTCCCCGTGCGCGAGGAAGGAAGCGCTTACTGCGTACGAAGCCAACCACAGCACTGCCGGTAGTCGGTGTACAAAAGGAGCGCCGATCTCTTACGGTCTGAGCGATGAAACCGAGGCGAACCTCGAACGCAAGCCTAGATGAACGGCTCAACCTGCTTACAGAAGCGTGGGTGGGAGACAAGGAGCGAGGGGGGGCAGCACCTGCTGCGCTTATCGGCTCATCGCCGACAATAATGAGCGAGCCTACCTTGACTGGCGAGCGCTTGCTGTTGTCTACACGTTGAAACGACGCCTGGTAGAGAGACGAGACTCCCTCTGGCTAAAGATTGCGGCATACTCCGTACGCTCGGAGGAAACTTTTCACGACGTTTTTTCAACACAGCGGTCTATTTCAGAATTTGACTTGAACAAAGCCACCAAACTTCACCCACCTCTTGACACTTGGGACTTTTTGCGAATTGCTCGTCAGCCGGGCATTTCTGGCTCTCGTCGTTGGTGATGCTGCTAGCAACGCTTCCCGGAGTATTTCCGCCGCACGCGGAACAGCCGCGTTCCCTCGGGTTCTGGCAGCGTCCCCGAACGTCAGGGAAGTCCAGTTCCCGGCCGTGCTCGCCATCGACGAACCCCTTGAGACGTGCCGCAGCAACTGCGCAGAGAGCGTACCAACCCCGGCTTCTGGGCCAGGTGAAAAGGACGATTCAGCCTCGGCGGCGGCTGCAGACCCGGGAAATGTGGAACGCGAGCTAATAGCGGCGGTTGGGCGCGAATCGCTCTCCAAGGTGTGTGCTTTAAGTTGCAGTTCGTTGTGTGGGATGGCCACAGAAGCTGCATCTCAGCCCCCATCGCCTGATCCAGTTCTGGCAGGTAGCCGTAAATGGCAGGCATACATGAAACTGAACCCTTGCCTCTCCCCTTTACCACCTCCACTGATTGAAGAGCGCCAAGGCTTTTCCGAGAGATCGAGACTTGCGCCAAGAGTGTTTGAGGGCCATGGGAGCGTTATGCAGAGGAGTACGGCAAGCGGCCGTCGGTTGGCTCATGGCGGCCAGGGTCTGCGAGCAGGTGAACGAGCAAGCAGCGCACGGGGACGGACAACACCCGTCCATTGGTTCCCCGACAGAACACAAACAAATTCTCGCACCTGTGGGGTTTCTTTAGGCACGACGAACATTGTTGTGAGTGCTGATGGGAGATCCTCTCAACCCTAGCATGAATCCCGACCCCAACTAAACCAAAACCTTGCGCCCCGCGGTCCAAACTTCCAGCGACGTAGACTGATCAAACGGCACACCTCCCGCTTTGGCCCCTTGCTAGTTTCCGCAGTTTCTTTCGTGCCACCTTCCATGCCGGAACTGGGGGGTGCCTCGCACCGTGCGCGAGCCGTGCAGCTTGTGCAAATTGTGGATGCTTATCCGGACGACATCGAGGTGCGGCGGGCGGGCCTCGCCTTGCTCGTAGGCGTCTCGGAACACGGCGAGGGGACGACTGGGGCGAATGACGACGAGACAGAATGTGCGACGACTAAGGCACCCAGATTCACGACCGGTGCTGTGGCGAGTCGTCTCGGCTTCGTCGTGGCCGTCGATTTCGTTGGAGTATGGCCGCGGAAAGTGACCGCTCCGACATGGGCCTGGATCTTGGGCAACGGCAACGGGGGAGGCGAAGAGGGAGAACTTTGGTTCGACGCGTGTCGTGGTATTTTCTGCACGAGTCCTGTTCTTTCTCGGTGATTCGAGGCACCGCGATTGCAATTGATAAAAGAGTTCAAACGAGCACGCCAAAAGGTATGATTGCACCCAGATATTGATGATTGAGCAACATAAATAGCAGCCCTGATGACGAAGTCCAAGCATGGGATCGTTTTCCGAGCGATTGAACTATCTGGCATCATTCCAGCCAAACGTTGGGGCGGTGTAGAAGGCCTAAGTTCAGAACACGAAACTTTTGTCTCTCTGGTGGTGGAAACCCCAGGGATTTCCAGCAGTATTTCCCCCAAACACACACGAACTGACCCATATTTTCATAATTATTCGAGCGAAGCGAGATTTCTAATCTTGCCTGAGAGGGCTCAGCGCAATATAGGGGCCGATGCAGGAAAAAAAGTGCGTGCGTGTGTTGTGTTCGCTTAAACTAGGTTTTAGAGTACAGGACTTGATTTGTGACTACAGGGCGCACTTTTTTTTTTTACACAGCAGAGCAGCAAACAGCAACAGCAGACAACACGCGCTCAGCGAGCAGACTGAACACACACGCACAGCAGACAACACGCGCTCAGCGGGCACAGCGACACACCAACAGCGCAGAGCGGACACAGCCACAGCGGCCTGCATGGCATGGCAATTGCATGATGAGT
>CACKRE030001967.1:0-13305 GCA_902602495.3 Ectocarpus sp. CCAP 1310/34 | reverse complement strand
CCCCCCCTCTAGCGAATGATGATGGATACCACCCCCCTCTCTAGCTGGTGATGATGGACCGCCCCCCGTTCTTCTGTAACAGACGCACGAGCCTACTGCAGGTACTTTTGTGCCACCACCACAAAAAACTATTCCACCTCCAACTCTAGTATATTCTAATGAGCTGCGCAGCGAGCGAAGCGAGCGACATTTTTTCCCTTCGTTCCCAGGAGGGAAAAAACGGCTTTTTATATCGGCCAAAGTTGCGCCGCGCGATACAGGGGCCCCAAAACTTGATTTCAGGGAAGCCTATTTAGCGCACCTTTGGGACCAGAGCGAGATCCATAGGGCACCGATTGACGATCTGTACGCTCCTGAGGAAGAAGAATAATAATGCGCTTTTCTCCACACCGGTTTCGTCGTGCTCTGAGAGCAGATGGCCGTGCTTCACCGGCATATGTAGCCTTTTATTGTAGGAGATTTTTCTCCCCAACCCGGGGGTTTCTACGCGAAGAGGCGTGCACAAAAGCGGGATCGCGCGCGCGCGGTTCAAACCAGGACAAGAAACACCGACAGACACGCAAGAACACCACCAACAAACGCATCACCGCTGAGACGCTGGTCTGAGACCAGCTATGAAAACCAGGAGGGGCCGGGCCCATACGACCTGTGCACCGTGGGTATACTGTAGGCATGCGCCATGTGTAACCTGGCGGGTTTTCAATTGATGTTGAGTGGGTTCAACCAACTGCTTCAAAAATAGCAGACCGATTATCACACAATTAACAAATAGCACACCTTCCCAAGTCCAGATCACACCATCATCGAGAGAATACGTCAAGGGCGTGCGGGTCTACTACTGCTGCTGCTGTGCGTTATCAGGATGGTTCCCCGCGGGATCGGTTCAGATTGCGTGTTTGCACCGCCCTACGGACTGTCTTCGCAGAAAAAGCCGTGCCCTATGCATGCTGTTGTTGCTGCTGCAGGGCTGCAGCAGGGCCTCTCGGCCTCTCGCATCAAAGTCATGACGTCACATGACCATCCACAGCTTTTTGTTGTTTTTGGTTCATGCTGTACTGCTTGCTTTCCCTTGGGCGGGAAACTCGGAAGGGTTGAGACGAATGTGGCGAGCAAGTTGTGAGCCTGACGCAATATTTGCCATCTGTCATCGTGTCACAATCCTATTTCTACGCTGCTGGTCGTGCTCCTCGACGGTGTGATGTGTGATACGCTCGCCGCCAGGGGGATGCCGCATGTGTGCTTATTCCAGATGCCCAGATGTTCGTCTTTGCGTCCGCACAGCGGGAAGACTTCACATTTTGCTTTTTTGTGCATGTGCATCAAAACGGAAAGAAACACCCGCATGTAGAGTTGTTGTTGTTGTTGTCTTCACATTAAACCGTATGTCAGTTGCCTAATGCCAAAATCTAGCAAAGACTCTCAGCCCGTGGTCACGAAAGTGATAGAGCCATCTGAGGATCTAAAGAACACGCACACATATAACGAGCAAAAGGTATCCAAGAGCCCGAAGAGGTACACCTGAAAATCCCTGCAGCACCGTATGCGTGCCCAAAAACTGAACTGCACGTCCGTCCCACCGTTCGACTACAGTAGCATCACCCCCTCCCTGTCCCACTCTATACCAAAACGGAAGATTGCCGACTACAGCATATTACTGCTGTCTGAAGTGCTGCCTGTACAAAAACACCATGGTAGGCATGGAACAAGCAGCTGGCGGGGCACAAAGCTGCTGTCTGAAGTGCGGTCAGAATGTGTCTGCGGCCGTACAGTGAAAAAGAACAACCAACCAAAGCCATCATAGCAGCAATTGACAATCACCCGAATCTCTCCCGATCGTCTGTGTTAGGCACTGCAGTGAAAAATATCGACACTAGCTAAGAATCGTTCCACATTGAAGGGGTCTTCCACGATCAGGCACAAAACCAAGACACCCGGGTTAGCCACGCCATCTCTGACGGCTCTCTCTACAAAACCGGTGACGACGTCATCACACAAAACCAACACGGAAAGTCAGGAAAAAAACGAAAAAATTGACAACACAGATAGAAATGTTTGTCCGTGCGCCACGGGAGTGCGTGTTTTTAGGCTAGTGGCGTCTCTTTGCTGCAGGCCCTACTGCTGCAATCCGCTGCGTTTGGTCACTTTCTCCATGGTCTGGGACTGTTTCGCGCAAACATTCCAACAATGGATAAAAGAGACGCTCAACTTGCCAAAGAACGGTCACAGGCGTAGACTGCTACATTTTTTGAGTTTTTCTATTTTTCGGAATTCAAGTTTCAATGTCCGCTGCCAGAGTTGCGCGAGAGGACTGCTGTGCCTCGTGGTGTGTTCCCATGAGCAACATCAAGAGCCTTGTTACCTTTGCGGCCATGAAGAAAACGCTGTTTACGTCTGTGGTTGACAACCGTGCTGTGTTTGCGGCACACGCGGACTTCACAAGAAATAAAACTGCTGTGCTGCAGTTGGCTGGTTGACGGAAAAAAAACGCTCCGTTGCCACCACAACTTACCGAATTATCAACGGATGCGAATGCTGTTGAATGTTCGTGGGGGGATCTGTTCTCCTTGATTCAGTTGCAATGTACCATGTGTGTTGAGCTCCGGCAACTTGCTGGTCTTTCAATATCGTGTATGTTCACAATAGACGAATAACGCGCAAAATTCTTGATGGAAAAGACACCCACGCGCAACTAAACAACAGACCGCGAAAGAGGAAAACACCCTCCCCCCCCCCCCCCCCNGGTGTTTGCCATCGGGATTGGGTTTTCGTCGCTTGGCAACGACGTTGTCAAACAGCACCCCCCGGTGTCTGCCATCGGGATTGGGTTTTCGTCGCTTGGCAACGACGTTGTAAAACAAGCCAATTCACTTCGTGAACTCGGCAACCAGGTTACCGTTTTTTTTTTTTTCCTCCGTTTATTTTTTTTGGGCGGTAACCATAATGATGGTTGAGTAGATCATGTTGTGCGGGGTGAACCCTCACTCCGCGCAAGGGGGATGATCGCACCACGTTGTGTTAAAATGGTCAAGCACCCTCGAGGCAGTTACACAGTGCTTACAACTGTCTCTGGAAGTGAAAGCACCAGAAAATAAATTAAGTCATACGCAGCTGTTATTCGTACGCAAGGAAGTAAGCACAAGATGCCGAAAACCCTTAGCAGGATGCAGCGCACCCTTCATGCGACTCGCCGAATATCTCACGGCGCTTCGCGCTTGGTGATGTGAGAGCCTGGTCCGGTGAGAACCCGGCGTGCTCCAACCCGGCTTTGTAGGGATGCGAGGTCAATGGTCTAACTAACGACTACGGCATGGACGACTATGAGTACACTCGCTAGAATGTGTTCCTGTTCAGTTTTCATGTATATCTGAAGGATTTGTTTGTCCGGATTCGCAGGCTCTTGAAACACAGCCAGTGCCGGCGACTTTCGGCGGCCAGTACACGCACCACCAAGGTCTCGCGAGACCTACGCGTAGCGGGAAATGTACCGACGGGTCCTCCCTCTGAGGGCCATGCAGAAGAAAGTGTTGAAAAAAGGCTATCCCACCAGAGAAATCAAATTGACGGTTCCGAAGAGCGTAATCGTACCGCCGCTAGAGTACGCCGGAGAAGTATGGGAAGGAAATAAGAAGGTAGTGAAAGAACTCGAGGCGGCGCAGATGAAAGCAGCGAAAATCATCCTAGGATGCTCCAAGCGCACAAGTAATGCAGCCGTCAGGGCAGAATTGGGGATCCAATCCCTACGGTCGGGAAGAGACGCGAGGAAGCTGACATGGCAGTATCGCATGTGCGGGATGGGAGAGGAGAGGTTGCCGAGAATTGTATGGGAGGCGAAGTGGGCAAACAAAAAGAGGGGTAGACAACCCACGGAATGGGTCAAGGTTGTAGAGGACGTATGGAAGGGGCTCGACATCGACGAAGATGAAACGCTGGAAACGGAGGGTCTACAGGGGTTCAAGGAGAAGATATCTGTTGCTTGTGCCGAGAGAGAAGAACAGAATCTGAGGAAAGAATCCAAGGATAAGGAGGGTCTAGAAGTGTACGGAATGTTGAAGGAAGGAATAGGGTTCAAGGACTACCTACATGGACCAATGGATGCAGGAACAAAGCTTAAGGTCAAATTCAGGACCGGGGACATAGGCCTTCGAGAACGTCGACGAAGACATAGGACGGTAGACGAGGAAGACGACGAGTTCAAATGTGATTGCGGCTTCGAATGCGAAGACCGTGTTCATGTAGTCGCGGAATGTCCGTGGTACAAGAAGGAGAGGGAATTGTACGTGACTGAGCTGGGAGAAAGAGATGGGACGTACAGGGAGATGTTTGAGGCATGGAATGAAGAGGAAAGGACGGTAGCTGTTCTGGGGTATAGGAAGTGGGTTGAAAAGGCGGGAGGGGATATCGTTAGGATAGATAGACTAGGGAAGACATTTTTGAGCCACTTTTGGCAAAGTAGAAAGGAACGATTGGCCATCGGTGATCGGTCCTGTGGGAACAATGCTCCGTCCTCTCGAGGACGCGTGGTCAATGGTCTAACCGCAAAGGCATGCAAAACGTAAGAGTACGACCCCCCACCAGAAAAAAAATATATATAGCCACCGAAAAGGTCGAAATGATAAATATGCATACAGACAACCCGGCACGAAAGGAGACTTTCAAGATATTCCTCTCGAGAGAAAGCGAGACCGTCCAACAAGCCAAGCTCTAGTTTTCCCGGTGCCTCCTTCCATCGGTGGTCGCGCTTGCCCCTATTTAGTAGCGCTTCACCCACAAGCACAGATGGAGACGCGTTGCAACTTCCCTATTGAACCTTCCTGCGGTATCCTCCCAGATTTCTACCCACCGCTACCCCATACATCCTCTCTACAAAGCACTGACTATGATTGTCCCCGTGTACCCCGCCACCTGCGCGTGTGCTCGTTGGGGGGGGGTGCACTTGAACCGCCAAACACTTACATACCCCTCACACACATATATCCCATACGCGTATCCCCCACCGAGGACGCACAGATCGGACTCATATCCAAGAGCCACAAACAGGCCCAGAGGGAGGAACCCTTCTGTGTGACCTCGGATAAGAGCTCCTCCACGGCAGAAATGCTGGCGTTGTTTTGAAGGGAACAAAATATAAATGCTGTGCACACCACTACAGACGACTGGGGTGCCATCTGGCGCGCGGCATCAACAGGTTGCGGATGATGGGCATGACTTTCGCCCCTCGCTGTCGTGACAAGTCAAAGCCTTTGTAAAGACCATGGGGTGCTGACCCAACTGAGCTCAAAGGGTTGAACTTTCTGGAGGTTGGCAAACAAGCAGGGTCCAAGTTTTGGAAAGGACCACCAACATTAGTTCTGCTAAAAGGTAAAAGGCGTGTTTTTTTTCCCACAGAGTACGGAGCATTATCTGTACCTTGCGCATGCTCTTGCTCAAGTTGTCGCTCATGCCAGCAGGTACCGCATAGAAATATGTTGTAACGTGTGTTTTGAGATTGAGCTTCTTTTCTGAAAGCATTTTCAAAACGGTATGCGTACCGTGAGCGACGCAAGATAGCATACCCAAAGAAGAAAGTACACACGCCAAAAGCTGTACTTCAGGATAGCACTCCCGGCGAGGGTATTTTTGGACACAGAAAAAATGATCAATGCACCGCATCTGGTAACACACGATAACACACCCCCTAACATGTTTCGTCGCAGAGTCATGCAACCGTAGGATAGCACGAAATTGCCCACAGGACCTTCTTGTGTTTGGGTTATTCAGATGAAACACCAAATAGGAATTTTCGAAACACCTGTGCCGAGATTGGACTCGAAGTGTATTTCATGTAGCCCATCGGTTGCCTGACGGGTCGCACGTTCATATTGTGTCAGTGTCCATTCCAGGCTGAGATATTGAGTTTCTCAAGCTGAAGGCTCAAAAGGGATTCGTGCACCCCTACCGTTGCATGAATCCGCACTTCACACGGAGCCCCCGTTTTCGCACCTGGCGGTACCGACGTGCACGGCTCGGCTTGCATGCACACACAGCTGGTAAGCAGACAACCACATACAACACGGAAGTGGAGGAGGTAGACCACCCTGCTGGAAACAACCGTGCTGGAAATGACGATTGGGCGGTGCTAGCAAAGTTTGCAACGGCGCCCCCGTGAACGATTGCGTCATTTTTTCGAAAAAAAAACACCACCAAACCAAGTATGAGACTCCAACAGGACCTGCCGCCGGACGTGCTGCCGAAGCCCGCACAACAGCCTCCCGCTGAGGTCCGCACAACATTGTCGCACAACGGCAGCACCCCGATTCATCACATCCTCTTCGAGGAATGTGGGATCACCAGTTTGTTGGCAAGTTTGGTTATCACAACCTTATGATGTGTCACAACCCCGATTACGAGCTTCGTCAGCGTGCACTTCATCACAACGTTGACACAAGAGAGCACACCCCTTCTAGGATAGCACACCCGGTGATACGTTCGCTGAATTCCACAAATCACGGCGGTGTGCTTTCTAGTGTCACTTGCGTTATCGGCCAGACTAGTCCGAGGATGAACTTTTTTGAGTCAGAGCGTATGATGAAACGACAGATATTTGACATACCCCTGGAGATAAGAGAATGACTGACATGCCTGCTGGACAGAGGTAAGTGTGAAGAAATGCTAAAAATTGTAGCCGAACTTTCTTGTTTTCGTGGATTCTCACTGTGGACGAAAGCCTTGAAATGGTGCACTTACCGCTTCCAAGCATGGCAACCCGCAACATTGTAAAAATCTTCTTTCTAGCTGATCTAAGGATAAGGGGGTTTGTCTCTGCAATTTTTTGTGCCTCCTCACACACACCATTTCGCTGATTTGGTAGGCTTGAGGGAAAGAGACACATATTTGACAATAGACAGCCTGGAGCACATTTTCATACTTCTTTCGACCCTTCAAGTTGTTCTTACTCCCTCTCTCTCTCTCACTCTCTCTCTCTCTCTCTCTCTCTCTCTCTGCTGCTGCTGCCATCTGCCGTCGACAATGAACGTCAGGGCACAACACCGGTACCGATACAAGCAACAATGACAACGACGACAGGGGCAGCGCACGGTGCTTGGAAGCCATCACCGTCGTGCTTAATCAATCGTCGCCCAAGGGAGGAATCAGAGAACCCCCGTTTATCTCATCCACGTTGCAGCTGCAATTAGCGTGCTTGGAGCTATGCAGGGTGTGTCGAAGCCTGCCATCCCTGCACATCACGGTCCGGGAAACATTGCCTTCAAGCTTGTGGGTTGCTCCGACTTCCTCCGACGACGCCGGCGATCACGACGACGGCGTTCTCCTTCCTTCTCTCCGCCGATGCTATCCCCGCGGGGGCATGCGAGGGAAAGACGGCGTGACCCCGAACCGCGTCCCGCCCCTTCTCCCATTCAGCGTAACATGTGGGTACGCGAGCTTGCCTCTCTCTAGTAGTAGTCGCACGGCCGACCGATGGGCTGGCGTGGAGCGACTGCGCCTCGAATTTTCTGTCTCGGAGATTGAGAATTGGAAGGAATCGCCGTTGGTGGTGCTGCCGGGAAGACTCAAGCACCTGCTGCTTATCTCGAGCTACTTCGATTTTGTCCAAAACAGAATTGGGAACTATCGACTTCCGGTGGCGGTGTTGTCGTCGCCGCCGCCCCTCCTCCTCAAGCTTTTCGTCAACGGGAGTTTCGAGGTGCCGGTTGCAGACGTTCCGTGGCCCCCTTCTCTTATACAGATTTCTTTCGGATCTAGGTTTCAACAACGCTTGGGGAGAGGGGGGGCTGGCAGTGCTGTTGACGGTGTTATCAAATGGCCAGTGCACCTGCAGCAGCTGTCGTTCCGGCATCAATTCGAAGAGCCCATTGCCGAAGTCAGTTGGCCGTCATCGCTGGAGCGCCTCGCGTTTTTTGGGCCTGGCTTCAACGAGCCTCTTGCCGGTGTGGTGGCTTCCTGGCCGTCGCTGCGGAAACTCGTCCTCGGGAATACTTTCAACCAAACAATCGCCCAAGTATCGTGGCCGTCCTCATTGCAGGAGCTCTCCCTGGGCGAAGGATTCCACAATACCGTAGAAGAAGTCATATGGCCTTCTTCGCTACGAAAGCTGGATCTGGGCCAAAGCTTCAACCATCCCATCGCTGAAGCTACGTGGCCAGCCTCCCTGGAAGAGCTGGCGTTTGGAGGTTGTGGAGGCAGGTTCAATCATCCCATCACCCACGTTGCGTGGCCGGCATCCATCCGAGAGCTCACATTCGGGGCACATTTCGACCAACCCATCGCCCAAGCGTCGTGGCCGAGTTCCCTTCGAGCGCTCGCATTCGGGACACATTTCAACCAACCCATTGACAAAGTGTCATGGCCACCCTCCCTCCAGAAGCTTACCTTTGGAAAGTTCTTCAATCATCCCATCGCCCGTGTTTCGTGGCCGGATGCCTTGCGAGAGCTGGCATTCGGGGAAAGGTTCGACCAGCGCATCGTCCTTGTCAAGTGGCCGGCCTCCCTCCGATCTCTCGCGTTCGGTGAACGGTTCAACCAACAAATCGCCCAAGCATCGTGGCCCGATGCGTTGCAAGAAATCGAGTTCGGTGGGTGGTTCGCCCAACCGATGATCGGTACCGACTGGCCGATGAGCCTGCGTAAGATATACATCAGTAGGCGTTCTGTCTCGGGGAATCGCGGATCAGGCTGCGTGTCCGACCTCTGTGGAAAACGTGAGCTATCGCTCTTCCGTTACGTTTTGTGAGGTTCCATGTTTGCCCACTCTGCCCAAAAGGACGACCTTGCATGAGATGGGAGAGACCGGATAAGTTGGAAGGATGTTAGAGAAGGCAACGAGAGGTACTTACTCTCGGCGGAACAGTTGGCTAAAGTACGCAAAGGTTATCTCCCAACACCCTTTCTTTGGCGAAATTGAATGGAGGATTGGTGGCTCGCACGGCTGTTTGTTCCCCTCATTCGAGACGTTTCGGATGGAATCTTCGCTGAGTGTACCGCCCGCATCACCAAAGTAGTGATTCCCTTTTTCGGCTCTGGTGTGTGGTCGCTGTGTGAAGAAGAGTTGTGATGTTGTGTGGGTGCTGTGTGTATAAATGGGCATACAGCACGGCTGGATCTTCATGGTGAACGAGTTGTTGGTTGAACCGAGCAACGCGTTTCCTTGGTCAAACGAAACGGTCACGTACTCTTGTGGCGGCGATCTTCCCCGGTTCGAACTACAGGCAGCCTGCTGCCGTTGGGCGTTGGTGCCTGACTTTGCGATTCCTGAAAGACTTGGACAGTCGTCCACCATCCTCGTTCGTCTCATGTAAAATCTCAACCATTACTACCAACAACTCACTCGACGGTAGGTGGAGGCACAGCTAACGCGTTTATCGACAGATCGTTCATAGTTGGCTGGCTGTCAGAGAACAAACTTGATGAGAGTCCATCAGGAGTTTTTAGGGTCCAGCAATCCGGCCGAGAGAGGCTGATTTGAAGCAGCAGGCAACTTGCATCACACCCAGTGCCATTCTTGTTCTCATGCACCTCGAGTCTGCGCTCCCGACAGTTTTTGATTTGAGTCTCAGGCTGACATCGTATCTTCTGTTGCCCAACGCTTTGTCTAGGAGCTTTGCCTAGGGGGCGAGCTGCATCTATGTCGGGAGGGGGTACGGGACCGTTGCGCGTACATGCACACATGCGGTGAAATCGGAAAGAGAAAAGAGAGACGTTTCGGCTCGAAACGAAACTTTTCCCAGATGCAGGGAGATCGCAAGGTATTATTCTAGATTACACCGAGTGTGTAACTGCCATAGCTAAGTTGTCAGCGTTGAGGGCAAGTTCCACAGTGCTGAAGGCTTGCTCTGGCAGATAGGGTAGCACATGAGGGGGCTTTCGGAAAATGGATGAGATAAGTATCACACGCAAGAGACAGAGATAGCTGGAAGGCTGAAAGCAGAGAGAGAGGCAGGATGGGTAAACGCCTCTTCTCATTTTTTGGATATTGCAGAAACAGTGCCTCGCTCGTCCGGTGGATCCCATGAGGAAGTGCGATGTGCATGCACCGCCGTGCCAACTCAAAGGCCCTCTGTGATTAGAACGGAACTCAGGCTTTGGTGATGGTACTGGACTTTAGTCTGGTGGATTGTTGCAATACTCAACTGTAGACTGCAGTATCTCTTTTCGCCCCGCTCGACAGCTTGGCTCCGTGGAAAAGCGAAAAGTGTCCTCAAGCTTTCATCCCGGGGCCGAAAGACGGGGTCATGCATATCCCAACACACAACGGAAGGCTCGGAGAGAATATCGAGTAGACCTCCTTCCTTGTGCAAGGTCAAGAGCGATATAGAATTTTATATACATGGCAGTCCCAGCCGGACACTACACGGGTGGCCAACACACCGGGTTGTAGGGGCACTTTTGACAAACCTGAATCGAGATTTATTTTGGCACGAGTTGCAACCTCCCCACCTTGGGTAATCCTCGCAATGCAGCGATGTCCAGGTTGTGCAAGTTATACCCTTCTTGGAGGTTGCGCGTTGTTTACAAGCCGGATAGGGGGCAGGCTGCCGATGGTAGTGCAAGGTGTACCCTTCCTTGGTGGTTGGTGCACTGCTCACAAGCCGGATAGGGGTCAAGCTGTCGATGGCGGTGCAAGGTGTACCATTTCTTGTGGTTGGTGCACTGCTTACAAGCTGGACAGCGGGCAGGCTGCCGATGGCAGCGCAAGGTGTACCCTTCCTTGGAGGTTGGCGTCCCATGCACAAGTCGGTTAAGGGGAGGTTGCCTATGGTATGGCAAGGTGTACCCTTTGTTGCGAGTTGACGCGTTGCGCACAAGCCGGTGAGGGGGCAGGTTGCCGATGGTATTGCAATGCGTACCCTCTCTTAGAGATTGCGCCCGATGCGGCCGGTCTAGCTACGACAACTGCAGTGTTCAACACTGTAGTGGCGGGTTCAATTCCCCTGCACTACCTTTTTGAGGGGGAAATGGACAAAAGTGGGTATACCCACGCCACTCTCGGACAAAAGTGGGTACTCGAATATCCAGCGCGCGCGCGCACTCTCAAGGCAACCTCCAAACGACTCAAAACCCCATTCTGACACCTGGGCGACACAGCCAGGGACCATACACAGCACGGGCATTGATTCTTTCCCACGTTCAGGCGCACATTCGGCCCTAATACCGCAGAGGCGCGCAAGGACTCACCAGAGTGCCCACTTCTGTCCGACATCGCGGTGGGTACACCCAGCGGCGCCAACTAGTTCATGTACCCACTTATGTCTATATTTCGACCCACTTTCGTCCAAATTGTACTCACTTGTGTCCACTTACGGACGGCGAAAATCGAGCGGAAATCGACCTCCACGTCACCGCACGGCAGAACATCGAATAGCCTCGGAACGTCTCAGAACCTCCTGACACCGAATCCATGGCATCTTTCCTATCCATGACTGCCGACTACGGACTGACCGCGGAGGAAAATGTCATAAACATGCCAGGCCCCTTCGGTACCGGCACGGGAGGATACCAGACACGGGAAGATGCCCGCGGCAAGCCCGACAAGCAGCGCACTAACGGCAAACGCCACAAATAAATGCGTGACACACAACGGACAACAAAACCAACGGGCGCGCATACAGCAACAACACACACACGCGCGCCACACACACGAAAACACCAACCACCACAACGAGTGCACACCGACTCGCGAGGGCAGCAGCAGCATGTCGAGGCAGTTTGCCACGTAACCACATGATGGTATTCATATGCACAACATGCATCTATGGTGTACTCGAAGTAAAATCCGGCTCGATATCCCCTTAAATCTTAATCAATCAAGAGACGAAATTGGATACCGTTCGCTACGCTACGTCGTTCGCTGCTACTTTATGGATGGTGGGCTAAGGAAGAAGTAGGCCGCACATTGCGTACTCGGGAGTAACCATACGAGTTGGCATACGCATGGTTTCGTACATTGCATGCATACGAAGTACTTCGAAGCACTACTTGTTCAGAGATGCCGCGCTTAGGGTTGCGTGGTAAACTGCCTCGACATGCTGCTGCTACCCTCGCGAGTCGGTGTGCACTCGTCGTGGTGGTTGGTGTTTTCGTGTGTGTGGCGCGCGTGTGCGTGTTGTTGCTGTATGCGCATCTTTTTGTTCTGTATGCGCGCCCGTTGGTTTTGTTGTCCGTTGTGTGTCACGCATTTATTTGTGGCGTTTGCCGTTAGTGCGCTGCTTGTCGGGCTTGCCGCGGGCATCTTCCCGTGTCTGGTATCCTCCCGTGCCGGTACCGAAGGGGCCTGGCATGTTTATGACATTTTCCTCCGCGGTCAGTCCGTAGTCGGCAGTCATGGATAGGAAAGATGCCATGGATTCGGTGTCAGGAGGTTCTGAGACGTTCCGAGGCTATTCGATGTTCTGCCGTGCGGTGACGTGGAGGTCGATTTCCGCTCGATTTTCGCCGTCCGTAAGTGGACACAAGTGAGTACAATTTGGACGAAAGTGGGTCGAAATATAGACATAAGTGGGTACATGAACTAGTTGGCGCCGCTGGGTGTACCCACCGCGATGTCGGACAGAAGTGGGCACTCTGGTGAGTCCTTGCGCGCCTCTGCGGTATTAGGGCCGAATGTGTGCCTGAACGTGGGAAAGAATCAATGCCCGTGCTGTGTATGGTCCCTGGCTGTGTCGCCCAGGTGTCAGAATGGGGTTTTGAGTCGTTTGGAGGTTGCCTTGGGAGTGCGCGCGCGCGCTGGATATTCGAGAACCCACTTTTGTCCGAGAGTGGCGTGGGTATACCCACTTTTGTCCATTTCCCTTTTTTTTATTCATGTTTCATTTATTTTTTCGCCCCTGTATTCGAATCACTACAATTATATGGTCGGTACAATGCCGAGCAAACCTCTGAAACAACGACATCCTGTGCCCATGCATGATACACATTGCCAGTAGCTCAAGCTCAAACCCATCTCCGCCCGCGGCTTATCATCTCTACCATCTCTACCCAGGGTCGTCAACATTCCAAGTTGCACGAAAACATGTAAGCGAGAACTGTCAAGGTACTTTATATTGAAACAATCTTCGAATTGAAACAATACATGCATACCCTTCCGAACGTCGTTCTGTGTATTGAATGTCCCCCCGCATGCCCTCGCCCATGACCGTCAGCGACGTCGATCATGCAGAACACCGACAATCCCCGCAGTAAACTACTTTTGTTGTGAGGAAAAACAACTCAGCCGGAAGCAACAGCTTCACGTAGCGGCAGCAGTGTTAATGTCCACACGCACTGGTAGAAACGACCGTCTCTCCCGACACGAAACAAAGAACTCCCCCCCAC
>CACKRE030001964.1:2126-14071 GCA_902602495.3 Ectocarpus sp. CCAP 1310/34 | reverse complement strand
TTTTTCTTTACCTCCCTGCCTACTCTGCTGTGTTGGGTACCTTGATCTCGCTTTGCTGTTGTTACCTTTGTTTTTTGTACGTCCGGCTGTCTGCCCATCTGCCGCTTCTTAACCCTGTTTGCTCCGTTACTCCCATGCCCTGGTGCGCAGTGCCTGGTGCTGGTACGTTACGTTACCCTTTCATTTTTTCTTTCGGCGGGTGTGGNCTCTTTTCTCGAACGGTCGGTGCGATACCTGTTCTTTTCTCTTTTCTTTCTATCATTTTGCTTTCTTTTTCCGAGTGGTTTGTACCCTATTTTTGTTTTTTTGTTTTCTCGCGGCGTCGTATGTGCCGGGTGTTGAGACCACGGGCTCCCCACTTTTTGTGGACTACAGAGCTAATGTGAGAAACAACAACAACAACAACAACAACAACAACAACAACAACAACAACAACAACAACACATACCCGGCAAAAAAAAAAGAGACGCGGCGAAACAAGAAAAACGCGGCGAAATACCTAGGCGACGGTTTCCTTTTTTTTCCAATTCCCCCGCACCCAAGGGTTGTGTCCCGTTTGTACCTCGTACACACGCAACACGTTAGCTACGATGTCGGAGGAAGCGAGCGCGGGCTCTGCCTCCGCGTCACAGGCCTCACAGGCCTCAAAGGCCTCACAGGCCAGTGCTGGTGGTTCTTCCTCGGTAGACCAGGGACCTGCCGCTACCGACCCGAAGGCTTCAGGAGAGGCTATCGACGAGATGCTGGCCGCAAATGACCCCGACAGCAAGAAACGCAAGTACCCAGAGCCCGGCCTCCCAACTGAAAGGTCAGGAGCAGTGAAAGAAAGGTAGCTACCCGGTCGGGTTCAAACTCAAAGCGGTCGCATTCACACGCGTCGTCTGCGAGGACGGAAAACCGGTGGGAAACAGCGGTGCAGCGAAAGTTCTCGACGTGCCCCGCAGGCGTATCGTCGAGTGGGTGCGCGACGAGGAATCGCTCAGAGCCAACGTCAGCGCCAACCCCAAGCTGTCTAAGGCCAAGCAAATTCACGCTGGAGGCAAAGCTTCGACAGCCGACATCGAAGAAGCCCTGGTGGAATTCATCAACGATCAGCGCAAGCATCACGTCGGCTGTGGTAGCATGGCGGTCATGAACAAGCTGCTTGAGTTGAAGCCGGATGCCCTTGGCGGGCTGACAGCCAAGCCGAAGCCGGAGGAGGCGTTGGCTTTCAAGTCCAAATTCAAGAGCTGGTACCAACGTTTCCGCAAACGGAACAAGTTCAGCATCCGCCGGCGTACAAGCGTGGGCCAAAAGCTACCGAAGGGACACGAGAGCATGGCGTGGGCGACGTTGATGAAGCTGCGTAAGGCTCTCCTGGTGCGTGCTGGCGAGATCTACGCTCAGCGCTAACCGCCTGCACCTGGCGAGAGCCCTATCAGAGGGGAGGACCTGAGTTCATCTCTCCTGGAGTTGGTGACCGACGAATTGTTCGAAGAACTGGGCAACATGGACCAGACGCCAGTCCAGCACGAGATGCCGGTGGAGACGACTCTGGAAAAGACCGGTNCCCCATCAGAGGGGAGGACCTGAGTTCATCGCAGCTGGAGTTGGTGACCGACGAATTGTTCGAAGAACTGGGCAACATGGACCAGACGCCAGTCCAGCACGAGATGCCGGTGGAGACGACTCTGGAAAAGACCGGTGCGAAGGATGACCGCATCGCCACCGGAGGTGAGAGTATGAGTGCTATGTTCAGTGTTTTCTTTACTGTTGCCATGAAGTGTCGTGCGTATTTGCGGTCGGCCGGATATTTGTTCTGGTCGTGATATTATTCACATGTCCTTGGAAACGTACCTCTACCGTTTGCATCCATTTCAGCCGGCGTCTGTTGCATTCGCACAAGGGACCATGCACAGCACGGGCAACGAGTTTTTCACACTTGGCACAACTTCAGCCCTAATGCCGCCGACGCGCGCAAGGCCTCAACAGAGTGCCCACTTCTGTCCGACATCGCAGTGGGTACACCCACCGGCGTCAACTAATGTTTTCATGTACCCACTTGTGTCTATATTTTGACCCACATTTGTCCAAATTGTACCCACTTGTGTCCACATACGGATGGCGGAAATCGAGCGGAAATTGACCTCCACGTCACCGCACGGCAGAACATCGAATAGCCTCGGAACGTCTCAGAACCGCCCAACCCCGTATCCATGGCATCTTTCGTATCCATGACTGCAGACTGCGGACCGACCGCGGAGGAACATGTCAGACACATGCCAGGCCCCTCCGGTACCGGCACGGGAGGATATTTGGTACCCTCGAGCAGGCAATGTGCGACCTATTTCTTCCTTAAGCCGCCATCCATAAAGTAGCAGCGAACGAACGTAGCGTAGCGAACGGCATCCGTTTTGGTCTCTTGTTCGGTTAGGTTTCTAGGGGATACCGAGCCGGATTTTCATTTCGTATACACCATATGACTGTTGTGCACATGAAAACCCTACATGATGTTGGTANCCGCCATCCATAAAGTAGCAGCGAACGAACGTAGCGTAGCGAACGGCATCCGTTTCGGTCTCTTGTTCGGTTAGGTTTCTAGGGGATACCAAGCCAGATTTTCACTTCGTTGACACCATATGACTGTTGTGCACATGAAAAGCCTTCATGATGTTGGTACGTGGCAAACTGCCTCGACATCCTACTGCTGCTGTGACGAGTCGGTGTCCACTCGTCATGGTGGTGGTTGGTGCTTTCCTGTGTGTGAGTGTTGTTTGCTCTATGCGCGTCTTATTGTTCTGTGTGCGCGACCCGTTAGTTCGACCCGTTGGTGTTGTTGTAGGTTGTGTGTCACGAATTTGTTTGTGGCGTGTGCTCGTAGTGCGCTGCTTGCCGGGCTTACTGCCGGCATCTTCCCGTGCCTGATATCCTCCCGTGCCGGTACCGAAGGAGCGTGGCATGTGTCTGACATGTTCCTCCGCGGTCAGTCCGCAGTCGGCAGTCATGGATACGAAAGATGCCATGTATACGGGGTTGGGAGGTTCTGAGACGTTCCGAGGCTATTCGATGTTCTGCTGTGCGGTGACGTGGAGGTCAATTTCCGCTCGATTTCCGCCATCCGTATGTGGACACAAGTGGGTACAATTTGGACAATTGTGGGTCAAAATATAGACAAAAGTGGGTACATGAAAACATTAGTTGACGCCGGTGGGTGTACCCACTGCGATGTCGGACAGAAGTGGGCACTCTGTTGAGGCCTTGCGCGCGTCGGCGGCATTAGGGCCGAAGGTGTGCCTGAAAGTGGGAAAAACTCGATGCCCGTGCTGTGCATGGTCCCTGGCTGTGTCGCCCAGGTGTCAGAATGGGGTTTTGAGTCGTTTGGGGGCCGTCTATGGAGTGCGCGCGCGCTGGATTTTCGAGTACCCACTGTTGTCCGAGAATGGCATGGGTATACCCACTTGTGTCCGTTTCCCTTTTGAATACATGTGGTGAGATATCAAACCGTGACGCAAGATATCATACCCCCTAGTGACCGATTATTCAAGCTAGAATCTTCCCAGCGCGAAGGGTGGGGTCGACGAAAAGGCGGCGATGAAGCCGTCTCGCCTAGGTTCCCAACCCCAAGCCCATTTCGTTTAATGCTTTGTGTCCGTAGTGGGGGAACAAATAACAGAAGTCCTCGACCGGTCCGGGTGTGTGGTATATTGTATCATTACAGCAGTAGTAGTATATAGGTCTATATCGAAGTGTTGGAAGCGAAGCGCAGTTATGCGTAATCTGCTGTAGCGATCCCCCGCAGTCCCTGATGTGGTGTTCCTTGTGTGCCTTGCATTTGAGAACGTAGAGATTACTATTAGAGAGGAGTATTCAGTGTACACGTATGGTTGTTACGCATACGGACGGTCAGTGTGCTCTGTACAGAGTGAGGTCGCCGTCATCGCCTCGAACCCACGCAATGTGACCACGGACCCCTCCTTTTCCGGCCACGTTCTTCCAATATTCCCAGGAGATTCAATGGCCGACGGCGGAGGAGCGCCGGGCTCAGGGAGAGTTTCTGGCCAGGGTGGCTCACCCCGATCTCGGCAACATTGCCTTCATCATCGACGGTACCAAGTCGCTCATGCGAATCCCGGCAAAGGTGCGTAACAGCTCTTAAAAGAAATGACGCTAAGCGTAGCCTTGTCGGTAGATTACGGTGACTTTTTTCCACACGACGTTATCACGTCGAAATGAACCAATAGATGAACGGTTTAGATCATGTAAAGTCGTGTCTCCGATCATCCCGAGGGTTTACGTCCATGTAGTGTCGTTGATACCGCTGAACAAGTTCGTTAGTGTTTTGGTATTTGAAAAACAGGCCGCGGGATGCACAGGTTCCAATAACTATGACTCAACCCCCGCTTGCTTCTTGTGTGGATATTCCTTCCCCGTACGTCGTCGGATAGCCTCGGGACGGCATCACGCCGGACCCAACGGGGGAGGTGAACGATATGCACTACTCCAACAACAAGGGGCTAGGGTAAACCCACCAGATCTACTGCAACATTCGCGGCAAACCATTGAGGTTGAGCAGTCGACGGCATATATCAACAGTTCAAACCCTACACCATGGGCACTAGCCGTAAGATATATATCTTCGAATTAGCTACCGAACTGGTGCCGGGTCTGCTGAGGCCCTACAGACATCGCCGTTATGTACGAAGTGGCAGTTGGGATCGGAGTGATTCGGACGGGACTGAGTATTCAATCAAGTGCTTCGCGATTCCCGCCTGTCGTGTAGTATTAAAACCGACGCTGGGAGACCACACGATAGAATGCGGCAAAATAGGTTACGTCACCGGTGCTATGTCCATATCCACCATGGCCGGATTGTTAAAGCCCGTTCAGACGCCCATCATCTTGCTTGGGCAGGCAACGCTGCACCTAATTTAGACACGTCGTGAGGGCATGGTGATAACCCTAACCCTTCCCACCCTCTACCCCTCTCCCCGTGGTCGCCCAACCGCCCACTCAGTCAGGTGGAAACGAGAAGGGGCGCCGAGTCGGACAGAGGGGCCTACAACAACTCGCGTGTGTATGTTGAGCCAACGGAGTTCCTTTCTCCGGATGAGGTGGGCCTGGGAGACCGGGGCTACATGGGGGAGGCGAGGGCAGACACCGGGGAGGCAATGTGTGTGGCACTCCGTGGGGGGCATCTGACGGAAGCCGAGAGAGGGTTAAACGTTAGACAGCGCAGGATCCGGGTGGTCGTGGAGAACACTATCGGTCAAGTCAAGAAGTGGCGGGTCATTGGCACTGGCAAGTTCCGCCACCACCGAGACTTGGAGCCAGCGGGTTTCGAGTTGTGTGCAATGCTCACAGCGCGCCTCATGAGGGTAAGGGACAAGTACCCACGCAGTAAGGAATGGCTGTGGAAGGAGTACGAGGAGTGTGAGGCGAAGCTGGGTATTTTCCTGTACCTGGACACCGAGGACCCTCAGTCGTACCTGGTACACAACCTCGGGGCCGATCTGCTGTACAACAGCGCGACGCCAGACGGTGTTGCCAACGTGCTGCAACACCGTTGGAACGTAATCTGGGGATTAGTAAATGAAGATGAAGAGCCCGAGCCAGAATGGTTGTAAGATTGATTCCGCATTCTTGATTGGAGAGGGAAATGAATTGGACTGCGTCGGACTGAGGATGACGGGGGGGGTCTGAATTTATTAGTACCACCTTGCCAACCAGCTTGGGTCGATACTGCCTTTGGCAGATAGTCAAGGGGACTGCCAACTTCTCACGTGATTGTTGTTCCGATAGCGGGAGTACGCAGAGGGTGGGGAACAAGAAATAAGAGTGACATCCGAAATTATCTTCGTTTTTCGGCTCGCACTAACGATCCCTGGACGCGAGAGCCCCCCGTCTACGCAGAAGCCTGAGCACACAGCGACAAATATTTTCGGTGGATGATCATGAGCTGAGTGTTAGACTCAAAAAACAAGCAATGGACGAAAATAATTAGGTAGGCCTGACGACGAGCCGGTTGAAGGGGCCCCCCATACGCAGTCGCCCCTGGTCCCGCGCGACACCAAAGAACGCGGAGTCAGATACATGTAGATACATGTACCACGACGACATCACATTCGAACGTCATGGACAAGCTCCGCACACAAAGACACTCCTCGCCTCGAGAAGTTAATGTCCCAAGTTCCAAGACGACAAACAATAATATACGGTTGTTTGCATTCACAAGACGCACGAACCGACGCCAGTATTGCTCCGCCAGTGCCCCAATTGACATAGTCCTACAATCAGAGGCATGAGGCACGAGCGGTTGGTCTGCAGCCCCAAAGAACAAGACTGCCGTACGAGAAAGTGTCGAAGCCAAACTACCTTTCGTGCTATGCATACGACACGGAAAACTGCTTCCTTGCGGCGTACCCCGACTACAAGAGAGCGTGCTCCACACCTTTGCGTGAGCATCGCTCGAGATTAACAGTGAAAAATATACCATCGCCCATTTTACCGGACAACCGATACTAAAACCACGGGGTGTGAGGCATAGACCCAAGAGACTATGCATACCAATGCGACAAATGCGACAAACTAAAGCATCAAGACCTTCGGACAAGAAATCGACACGAATCGAACTTGCAGCGTACCCAGACTACAACGGCAGCATGCTCCACCCCGTCTAGTCTGATCACCTACAAGAAACGAACAATCAATGCACACAGTGAAAAACACAACCATTCCGACAACATCAACTCACGCGAGTTGGGCGAAACTACCCTGCTGACTACCCCAACTACGAGACAGCATGATCCAGCCCGTAGTACGAGCACCACCAAAAAACAAACTAAGTGAATACACGAAGCTACTCTTACTAACCGGACAACCAATGCTAAAACCACGTTGCAGCCTGCCCCAACAACAAGGGTAGCATTGTATTCCCCGTGATACGAGGGCATAGAACAATAAACAACCAAAGTGACAAACTAAAGCATAAAAACCTTGCAGCGTACCCAGAATATCATAAGGGCAGCATGCCCCACCCGTGGTGTGAGCATCAACAACCGCAACAAAATGAAAAACGAACCATTCGACAGAAATAAAACAGGAGAGAAATGTCCCACCCCACACCAAGTTCGAGAAGACAGGATGCTCCACCCCGTTGTATGAGGCACGACTAAAAAACTTTCGTTACAATAAAGAACACCAACCCTTCCAAAATAAGCCTAAACACACTGACGTTGAAGCCTGCGCCGACATGTCCGCTTAAATTGCCTCTCCACTGAACCTCTTCGCCACACTCCACGTTTGGGCTGTATGAGGCCGAGCAAGCAACGACCAACGTGTAAAAAAAATCTGCACTTCCGTGAAAAAGAAAAGACACGAAACAACCTTTCCTGTCTACCCCAACTACAACTATGCCAGAGCCTAACGCACTCCGTCGTGCAAGTTAAAACCGAGAGGTGAACCACAGTCGTCATCTGGCAGAAAAAAGTCAACAACAATGAGTGCCAACTAAAACATCTGTGGTCAACCAACCCTGCAACAAGTCGTCCCGTTCCAACTAAGGCTCGAGGTTCAGACTATGAACGTCCACGTGCACACGATCCAACTACGGCGGCACCCCTAAGCCCAAGGAATTACAGGAACAAAAAAATGAACGCATGAGGAGGGGTTATTTCAGGACACCCTCTTGAGGTACACGTGTTTGTGGATCGTCTTCATCACAAATTTAGCCGTGTTGGACGAGAAATCTCCTGTGCCTGTTTCAAACAGGTCACGGTTGAACTTCTTGTCCCTGGCGTCGAACACGAGGCTGCGGATGTCGTCGTCGTACAGTGACGAAATGGCTTCCCTCTCCGCCTCGGCTTGGACCACGGGGCGCACGTCTCCCCAGAAGTCGTCGAAGGTCGTCCACGGGATGGGCTCGCCGTCCTCCAAGGGTGGATATTCCGAGGCGGAGTTCTGGATAGCTTTCGCGACTTTCGCCCCTTTCACGGCGGAACGAAGGGAAGGGCAAATTTGCGGCCGGGACCCATTAACCTTTTCCACCTCCAAGCGATACACGTGGGTTGTGAAGAATTATTACAGCGTTGGGTGGGCTTTTCGTTTCACCCTCCAACTACAACAAATAGTCGTGCATGCAGTATCGTGAGTGGGGTACAGAACGAAAACGCGCTACAACGTGACATATGTTTACAAGTAGGGGGCTTCGGTCGTACTGCATTCACAGGTTGACAGACACGAGACCCAAGCAAATCTAGGGAGCGTTCAAGGCAGAGGTCTCGATATGCAATAATCATATCAACCCCCCAAGGAACCGACTCGAGAATGTTTGAAGGATCACCTGCTCGAGCGACTTGCGCCTGAAATCTTTCAGTGCCACGTCGTTCCGCTCCCTGACTTAGTCCATCTTCTCCTGACGCTCGTCCATCTTCTCCTGACGCTGCACAATACGCCTTGTCTCCGCGGCCTGCAACTCGGCTTGCTCCTTCGCCCTCGCTGCAGAGCTGTCCATGAAGGCGGAGAAATCAGGTTTCGCCTTGCTGTGGTTGTCGAGGGCGTCCTTCAGCTTGTCAGCTATCTCGTTCACGTCACCCACAGCGTTCTGACGGATTTTGCGGACCGCCATCTGGGATGAGAGCAGAGGGCAATGAAAATGAGTGTGGAAAGAAGGGAGAAGGTTGAACTAAGGCTTCCGGTTGGGTGGGACTGCTCTCTGCGTCTGTACTGTAGTGCGAATACTATTCGATGGGAAACGCCGTGCTTGCGATTAGTCCTGTAACAAGAACCCTTCCTCTAGCCCCGCCACCCTGAAACGATGCTATTTTATTTCATGTATTACGACAGCTGCCCCGCTTCCCTCCCGCACCACCTCGTGTTTAACAGCGTTGCATGCCAATAACGACCACGAGTGTAAGACTAGAACATCACGTGGCGAAAAAAAACAGGAATTACTCCAAGGGCAGTGCAGGGCCGTACTTGTGACCATTGAACGCTGCGAGCCAAACGGCATTCCGCCGGGGAAGAGACAAGGCGCACTATTTGGAATCTCGCACTGCGTTGCGCATCCTACCTTTACAGCCTTCTCCTTCTTCCCGACGTCGATGGCATCCTGTTTGGCGGCATCGGAGTCGTCAACGGTGGAGGCGTCGAGGGCTCGGAATCCCTCCATCGTCGTCCTCACTGCACGCCAGAAGTTGTTCGTGTCGTTGTTATTGTCCCTGAGCACGGAAAGTAGGATAGTGAGGTTTGTTCGCGGGGTTAGGTCCTTTCTCTGGACAGGAAACCTAGTTTTGCTGCTAACTCGGAGTCTAATGCTCGTGACTATTGGCAACTAGTTTACGGAAAGCGGGAACGAGTTACAACAAGCGGCCACCGTCCATCCTACTTGGGTGCGATGCGGTCGGCATCACGGCTTCACCAAGCCTACCACACCCCTGGACCGATTGTCAAACATCCAATACTAGGAAGGGTGATGCAGAAACACGGCCATGTTGGATTGTCCCTCCATCGAGGTACTTGTTTTTTTTCAGCTCCGACGTCGCGGATGAGTCGAGCTCTGAACATCAGTTCTAGGGGTGTAGCTATGCTTAGCCACGAACGGCACCTGAATAACTGCTGTTCGTGTACAAGTTTGGTGCAGGCATGGTCAACAATTCAATTTAAGCAGCATAACTGGTATGTCGGCGGTGATGTTACGATTTCCACCGAACGGTATCATACAGTCAAACGTCCCACGTAGTAACAATGGGTGTGTGAGTATATTATGTGCAGGGCGCACGAAGACAAAATACTTCTGCATGTTTACAATATGGCGGTCACGAAATAAAACCGCCGTGTCTCGCACGCAGCACGCCGCGACAGAATGTATTTGTATTTCATTACTAGCAACGACCGCGCTGTACAGATGTGTGTGTGTTTTATTGGTGTTGGGTAGTGTTAGAAGTATTATTTTCAGGTCGGGGGCAGGGTCGGGGGCAACGTAGACTAGACTGCTGTGTTTAGTGATGACACACAAAAAAACACGAGAGCTCAGCCGTTAGCCTAATCTATAATTTTTAAAATTGGTGACACAAAGCCAGATATTTTAACTATTTTTGCGAGGAAAACAGCAGTGGCTGTTTGCGGCCTACGCCACTTATTTATCGGGTGAGACTGTTTTGGTGATGTATAAACTTCACGAGAGGTCGACGACCGTCCTTCACACGGACGAAAGAGGGAGTGCTCAAAGAGCGGCTCCCACAGCAAGGAGGGGCCCCGTGAATCATCGCGGTGCCCCGTATCAAACGGTTATCTTACCAGTCTGCGTGACACAAANNATGGTCTCCCAACGCCCCGTACTCCTGCCATTGGTACACAGACCGCAACAGTTATGCGCCTTTCCCTGTNCATGTTGAGGGGAAACCCGGCGTCCGGGCAAAACCCCTCAAGGAAAAACCTTACCACCACAAAAAAAAACCGTCGCTACCACAGCGGATCACAACGGCCGCACTTATTAGAAAGGCCAAGGCGAAGACAAGAACGCGAGGAACTACGTTCCCCCGGACGATGGTCTCCCAACGCCCCCTACTCCTGCCATTGGTACACAGACCGCAACAGTTATGCGCCTTTCCCCGCATGGAAAACATGGCCTCTCCCAAGTGCTAGAAACTGCTACAGCTACTCCGGCAAATTCATCAGCTTGCGCCGGTGATACTGCAGACTGGCCCTGCTAAGGGCCTTGGTGAGGAGGTCCGCGTGTTGCTCCGTTGTCGGGACAAACTTGACCGAAATTTCCCCCGACCTAAACAATCCGCGGATGAAATGAAACCGCACGTCGATGTGTTTCGTGCGACCTGAGCTGAGAGGGTTCTGCACCAACGCCATGGCCCCCTGGTTGTCCTCAAGGACCTGGATGCTGCTACCTCTGGTCTCTGGGGCAACAACGAAAGCACAGCACGCACAAACAACGCCTCTTTGACACCATCCTCGGCAGCAATGTACTCGGCCTCCGTCGAAGACAAAGACACGATGCTCTGCGTCTTGCTACCATGGCTGAGTACGGTACCTCCGACCGTCGTCGCCAACCCTGACACCGAACGCCTATCCTCCGTGTCGGCGTAGCTAGCGTCTACGTACACGGCAAGCCCTAACCCCGATCCCCGTTGGTAGGTGATGCCGAGGTCCCTCGTCCCTTTCAGGTAGCCGAGGATCTTCTGTATGGCATCCCAGTTCCTCTTCGCCGGGGCGTGGGCGTGGCGCGCTACCGCACGCACGGCGAACGAGACGTCTGGACGCGAGAAAGTCGACACCCACATCATGCTGCCGATGGCCTCCCTCACCGGCCACTCCCCTCCTTCCTCATCCTCTCGCTTCGGCCCTAGATCGGCACCAGGGGTAGCGGGGATGCGGGAAGTTGATTTCACATCGAAGCGTTCAACCATGCTGTCGATATACGCGGTTTGGGAGATTCTAAGAATCCCAGATCTACATCTCTCTCGATGGCACACCCATCAAACCATTGACACTCCTCGCAATCCTCGTCAGACCCAGCCACCAAAATGTCATCCACATAAATCACGATAATCATCACCACGACTTCGTCTACCATCTTGCGGAAAACACACGGGTCCGCCTTGCATTGCTCGAACCCGTTCTCGACTAGCGTATCAGCAGCGTGGTACCCCCACTGCCTACCGCTCTGCTTCAGACCATAAATCGCACGCTCAGCCTTAGCAATCTTATGCGACTTGTCCCCGCACCCAGCGGGGAGCTTCAGAAAAACCTCCTCGTCTAGCGTAGCGTGTGTATACGCCTGCTTCACATCCCAGTGATTGAGGTTCATGCCCTTCTCGTTCGCTACCGCAAGCATCAGCTTAATGGATGCGGATGAGGGGCAAGGGGAAGACGAATGGAAATAATCGACGTTCGGGATTTGCGAAAACCCCCTAGCAACGAGACGCGCTTTGAACTTGTCTATTTTCCCTTCCTGT
>CACKRE030001963.1:946-12589 GCA_902602495.3 Ectocarpus sp. CCAP 1310/34 | reverse complement strand
AAGAATCAGACCTCCAAGACAGAAGTGCCTTGCGGCAACTGCGCCGTTCGTCAAAGCAATGTCGAGGGGGAGACAGGAGGGGACCTTGGCGATAGGAATTTCGACATCGTCAAATATCGACGGAAGCGTGGGGAGGTCGAACTCGGTCGGTCAGAGCTGGAGAAGCTTGGATTCGGGACACCTCAGGCTGTGGCGTTGTCAAAGAAACTCGGCATTGTCGAGCCTCACCCGTCAATGCGTGTCCAGCCACGCCTCCTGTGGGATCTGACGTCACACCACTCACCTATGGTCTCCGAAGGCCCCGAGCTTCTCCACCTCGACTTCCTGGTAAGAGTTGTATTCACCTAAAAGTTGTCTGTGTACACCAAGTATCAACCACACAATACTACTGTGCTCAATCCGAACGTCGCCCTCTGTTAACTCCGTGGATGTGACCTCGGGTGTTCGCATCGTTCACACTACACACGTTTCTCGGCGTTGGGTTGAGTTGTGGCGACGTATTCAGATACCAATTTCACGGGTAACGAGCACCTGGTAGATGGAAATCATCCACCACCCGATGCCGACCGTTCATGTAGCTTCGTTTGAGAGAATTGCGCGTGATCTCCGACGTTGTACTCTCTGCCCTGGGCCTTCACGCCGGCGTTGCTCTTTTTCTATGATCGTCACAGAACCATCTAGGAGGAGTGCAAACATTCTTCCTCGGCTTACTTTCGCCGGCCGGAAGAGCTCATGTGACGGGAGTAGTCAGGCAGCGAGGTGGCTTGTATGGCCCGGGGGCATTGCCATTGAAGGACCCTATCAAGGACTACACAGGCTACACAGGCAGTCACAAGGGGCTTTTCGGGAGCGTCCAGCTCATCGTGTTCCGTGGCCTTCTCGCATCCGTTGGCGCGATGGTGAGAAAAGAGGCCAACAGACCAAAAGCTCCTTCGGGTCCTTGACGAATGTTGTATAGCCATGGTTTTGCTATCCAAAGAGGCGCCTCCCTCTCTCTGTGATTGTTGCGCCACAAGACCTGTGCTAGGTTATTGTAGTACGGAATAATGGTACCCAAAGAAAGGAGGGTAATGATACACATCAGGTCCACCACTGCTAGTATTGATTCCGATTATCGTCGCCACGAAATAACCACCGGATACATTTCGGGTCGAAGTCCCCAAAGAGGGTAAGCGCGACAACATATTATTAAACGCATCAAGTTGTAAGGTCCTCAGACCTCCGTCTTATCTCGCTTGATGTCGTTGTGTAAACCGCTGTCAAAAATCACAGAGGCACTACCTCAGCTCAAATGCACTTCGTGCCCAAAACATCGAGGTGTGGGGCCGACTTAACGACGAGGGCGTGTTGGATCGGCTGCGCCAGTACCTCCAGGCCTCGTCTGCCCTTACCTTCGCTGCCCGCGGGCAGGTGTTCTCCGACTCAGACCTGGTAGAACTTCACGTGCGAGCAGGAGATATGGTGAGCACGTCACGACACGACTTCATCAACTAACATTAAACTCACAGTTTAAACGACCACACCACGAGGTTACTTGTGAGACCGCCTGTACGTTCTTTCTGCATCATCCCCGTATAAAGGTGTGTTTGAATCGTAAACGCTCTCAATATATTGAGCTGCTTAAAGGGCAGTGGAGGGATGGTTTTGTTTTCGATGAGCGTTTCCCAGTGTACGCGACGTGCCGTGTGTCTGTTCTAATGAGATACGCAACATTTTTCTTTTCTGCCCGACTTTTCTTGCGCTTGTCGGTTGTGCGTTAAATTCCTTCAGGTCGAGAATTCAAAGCTCACGCTTGGTCGGGAGGGCGTGAAGACAACCATGCACCAGTGGCTCCACGTCGCTGAGTCCATCCGAGCCCATGGTGAGATAGATCACCGCCGAGACGTGTGTGCTGGCGTGTGTTTTTCTTCCCGATGTGCTTTTCTTCCCGATGTCGAACAGATCATCGATCGATTGGAATAAATATATACACCGTTATATGAGCCGGACTTCCGCCCGAATAGCGCTTTGGTGCCTGGTCGGCGCGGGCTGTGGCTCACTTTTCTTTCTTCCGCGGGTGTCATGACTTGTGCTCGCCTACGTTTGAGAAGCATGAGCAGTCATTCGTTCTTTTTGTGCGCCGACCAACAATACCGTTGTACAAAAAAACGTTTTCAACAACAATGGGGACTTGCGTATTTCGATTTGTACGAATTGAAACTGAAGTCGTTTGTAGCGTTTGTGTCGTGCACGGGAGCCCTTGTCTTTTTCGTTTTGCCCCGTGCGGGCACTCATCCGGCGTCCGATGCGCTACATATCTCGACCTCACGCGCCAAGAATATGCACCTTGAACATTGAGATTTTGTTGGTTTCCAATGGGAGGACTTGTCGTCCTTGTTTTCCACCACCATGCGGTCAAACAAATGGTACATATGTGTACTACTGTTTTGGTGTGTTTCCACAACTCCTTCTTTCGCCACAAGTTTCGCTGNTTTTGTGCGCCGACCAACAATACCGTTGTACAAAAAAACGTTTTCAACAACAATGGGGACTTGCGTATTTCGATTTGTACGAATTGAAACTGAAGTCGTTTGTAGCGTTTGTGTCGTGCACGGGAGCCCTTGTCTTTTTCGTTTTGCCCCGTGCGGGCACTCATCCGGCGTCCGATGCGCTACATATCTCGACCTCACGCGCCAAGAATATGCACCCTGAACATTGGTTCATATGTGTACTACTGTTTTGGTGTGTTTCCACAACTCCTTCTTTCGCCACAAGTTTCGCTGTAGTCGCCCGAGAATTGTCCGTGGACACCCTCCGCTTTTTCTCCGTTCTTTCCTGAAGGGCGCCCTCAGGATGCAAACGTGGGGGAGGCAGGACACCAAACTCACAAGAGGAGCAGAAAGTCGAGCAGCAACAGGGATCCCGCCGCACACCACGCAAGGAGAACGAACACGTTCCTGGCGCTTCACAGGCTGACCTCACCTGAGCCCTACACAGCGAATCGATATTCGTACTCCTCGAAGACGAAGGTGACCGAGCAAGTTACGTCCGGTCCGGGATGCCGGCGCATCCTTGCAGCCCTCGGCGACCGCCTTCGGGGAGGGCTAAACGGTGTCGTTGACGCGGATGCCTCGACGACCCCGACGGCATCAATGAAGGACGGCAAGTACCAGGGCTCGGCGAAGTGGCAGGCTACAATCCTGGGTGGAGGCGATTTGGCATGCTCAGAGGACGGAGGGGGGTCGGTGGCCGCAGGAGCGAAAGAGCCATGGGAGGTGTGTGTAAGCGAAGGCCCGGTCCGTCCACATGCGGGAGCCATTCTGCGTGCCAATGCGGAATGGTTTTCTTGCGGCCGGTCCGATGGCGCACTCGACGACTGCGCTGACGCTAGATGTCCCCTGTGCTGGGAGGGGGGCCACGAGAGTCTGAAAGCTCGTAACATCTCATGCTCTCGGTTCAAGCATGGAGTGCCTCCGAAGACCAGCAGTGGCCTGGGGCGGTTCAAGGGGGGTGACGTCAAAAAGGCCACTGCCACGGGCCCCACCCCACGCCACTGGTGCGTTGGCGACGGACGAGGAGAATCTGTTGAGATTTTCACGAGCCCCGAAGCCAAAAGAAAAGACCTGTCCGGTGATGGTCACGTCACCTTGGGCCTGATTCTGTACTTCTTCGACCTCGACGGCAACCCACGCCCTGGCCCAACCGCAGCGGCCGATCCCATGATGGAGTACGTGCTTGTTTACGAGTACGTTACTCGCGGGGCTGGACGGTCAAAGAAGGCAGACTCGGTGACGTTGCACCCAACCTACTGGCTGCAGGGGGGGGGAAACAGGGTGCCGTCAGTATATCCGGTTGACGCCATTCGTCGGCACGTCCACATGTACCACCTCTGCCCTGTATCGCACTTCGAACCACGGGCCGCAAACACCTCAGCGCTGGCGGAGACGTGCGGTCTTCGCGACGACGACACAGGAAAAGGCGGGAATGTTTGGAAGCACCACTACATCTTGGCGGCAGCCAAACCACCTAGCGGGCAGAGAGACGCCTACATGCTGAACGAGCATTGGAGGGGTGCTTTCCAGGATGGTGTTGTCTAGGCTTCTCCAAGACCGTAAGGTGAGCCGCTTCAAATCTAGCCAAGAGATTCTGACTTTACAAGGTATCAGGCGTGATTTTTCCAAGTGATTCCTAAAACGATGACCCCAAAGGTAAAGAACAGTATACGTACAGGTAGGGACATGACCTAGAGTAGGTGCAGTATGGCTAACCCTAATAACCCTTGTATGCACGGGCATTGTGTAGGAGGTGCGACCCTAACGTTGCAACCATATTTTAGTTGTTCAATGTTTGTAATACTACCTGCTTCGACGCAACTCGTACTGGCTTTTTGCCCTGCAAAGTACCTGACGCGTGTGCGTGTGTGAGTGCAGTGAAAGAACAAAGCAGTCGGTGGACGAGGTTTGTTTCACGTGCCATCTTGACTGCAATATCAGTTGCAGCACAGCAGTAGTAGCAGTATTGTTTCGACATGACATACTGATGTAGGGTTGACGATTCCTAAACCACTAGAAAAATGACAGAAAATGTTTTCATGTATGTGTAGTTTGGCGGGAGACTTTGAAGGGGGAGTACCGAGGCTGCGTGCGGGCACATGATGACGGTGGACGTCGGTGTGTGCGCTGCCGGGTGCTTGTTCCGAGGCAACGAGTGCATGTATGCATATGAAACGATAATTACGTGCGACCCCCCTCCGTGGATGTTCTGTCGCCAATTGACGTGGGCCCCGTGCATTCTAGGTGGCAGCAAAATCGCCCTATGGTGGCATGGGCGCGAAACGTGGGGGCCGCAGGGGGCGCAGCAGCCCATCATATCAAAACTGGCGCGGACGTACTGTAACACGGCGGAGAGGGCGAAGGAGAACAGCCCGGACGGACTGCAGGCGAAAAGGGGACGCATAGAACGGAAGTGGAAGGCGCAGGTGCATGTCCGTAATCTTGGAGGGAGAGGGCCTTGTGGTCACCCGAATGATGTGAGCGTTTCNAGGGCGAAGGAGAACAGCCCGGACGGACTGCAGGCGAAAAGGGGACGCATAGAACGGAAGTGGAAGGCGCAGGTGCATGTCCGTAATCTTGGAGGGAGAGGGCCTTGTGATCACCCGAATGATGTGAGCGTTTTGGCGCCGGCGTTGGCGGGGGGTGGCAGAGCCCGCCGTGCGTTGGGAGTCTTGATGTAAGTCTCTCCTTGAGATTCTTAGGGATGGTTGCGTGCACACATCTTGTTTTGTACACCAATTTGCAAGAGCACATCATCAGAAGAGGGTGTGGCAGGCTGGCCCCCTTCGTACGCGTATACCATTGTGGTGGTGCTGTGTGTGTTTGATGTATGGACTATTTCTGTTCCTGTTTTTTCGCACGCATGGTGTACACAGACAGTGTGCGATGTGATGGCATCGCGTTAGAGGTTTTGTACGTGTGTGTGCGTCATTCTCTGTAGTCTGTCTGTGTTTGACAAGAACGGTACATTTTGGACCTCGTTTCCTCCAGCGCGAATTGGAAACAGTCATCCGAAGACTCTAATCTACGAATCCTCGGGAGGATAAAAACCCGTTAGCGGCAGCATATACCAACTATGCACTTGAGTAATGAAGCATCGATCTTCGTCTAGAGTTTCCGTGCTGTTCCCTCTACCCAGCGTTGGACTGTATGAAAACTCTGGAGTATTATCAGTGGTTGTTTCCTCTAGAGCATCCAAACTCCTACCCTCAATTCAACGTTGTGGTTGATGCCCTAGAGCAAAACGAAGCAGAGTTTCCGCCGTAGATCATGTTGACCAACAACATCTTGTAGAGGTATGTTTTAATCTACCTCACCCGACCCAAATAAAACCCATGTGAGGTCGACGATAGGAGTTGCATACTTCACAGTGGTACATGAGTACCGGTTGCGTTTGGGCGGGATTATGCACACGGGGGGCTATATGTGTGTTACGTGTGTGTTACGTGTGTGCGCCCCACATCAACGTACGCCACCCAGTCGGACTACTACATCACACTTACCGTAAGGTTGCGCGTCAGCGCACAGGGGTGCGATCGATTTTCAAATCGTAATTTCTCCACAGCCAGGAGGGTGCGAGCGCCAACTGATGCTTCTCAGGAAAGCTCTCGATGAGATATTTCCAAAACCGCCCTTTTCGACAGCAGTGGTACCCTCCTGGTTGTGGAGAAGTTACGCTTTGAAAATCGATCGCACCCCTGTGCGCTGACTCGCAACCTTACGGTTTTCCGAAGGTTATGGGGACCTCGTTTCCTCCAGCGCGAATTGGAAACAGTCACCCGAAGACTCCAATCTATGAATCCTCGGGAGGATAAAAACCTGTTAGCGAAAAACCTGTTAGCGGCAGCATATATATATATACCAACTAGCACTTTAAGAATGATCCATCGATCTTCCTCTAGAGTTGCCGTGTTGCTCCCTCTACCCAGGGATGGACTGTACGGAAACTCTGGAGTATTACCAGTGGTTGTTTCCTCTAGAGCATCCAAACTCATACTCCTCCACTCAACTTTCTTTCTGGATAATACTCTAGAGCAAAACGAAGCATAGTTTCCTCCGTGCATCATGTTGACCAATATCCTCTAAGAGGTATATTTTGATCTACTATCTTTCGAGAGGAATGAGTGACATCTCCTTCTAGGGGAATTCCATACTGATGCAGCCGAACAACGTTCCACTAGAGGGTTCAAAAATCAACATTCCTCTGGAGTTCAATCAAACGTTTACCTCTACGCAGAGATTAGATTGTGCGGAAACTCTGGAGTATTTTAAGTCGGTGTTTCGTCCAGAGCATGCGACCTCATCTCCCTCCAATAAACTTCCTCATTAATACTCTAGAGCAAAATGAGAGACGTTAGGGCTTGCGGCTACCCTGGGGTATTAACAGTATATATTTCCTCTAGAGCATCCTACTATCATACACTCCGAATATGTTTGTCATAAATACTCTAGAGGAAACAAGGCAAGGGTGTCCTCTGGAGGCTACATTGCTTGATATCGTCTAGAGTTATATGGGTCTTTACTATCTTCTAGAGGAAACTACACACGTTATCCTCTAGAGTAATTGCATTACAATTACTTCTGAGTCGTCGGGAGGATAATATTTTGAATACTCTAGAGGTTTTCAAAGTACGATACCTCGGGAGGTTGGGTATTGTTTGAAATTCCTCCAGATGATATGTGCTTATCCAATCATCCTCCAGAGTATTATGTAACTCGGATTTAAGAGGAATTTTTATGCATCAATCCTCCACGCGTGTGACAATTACGTAACATCCTCCAGAGTATCAGTAAAATGGAATTGTAGAGGTTATTGAACTTAGAAATCCTCCACGGGTGTTACAAAGAAGAAACATCCTCCAGGGTATCAATAAAACTGGGATTTTAGAGGAAAATATGTTTTGTAATCCTCTACGTGTGGACCAATTATTCTCTATTCCTCTGGAGCAATTGTGCATTCACAACCCCAGAGGTATTTGGTCGTCCAGATCCTCCAGGGCGGATATAATCTCCTGGGATGATTTAAATTGTAATCCTCTAGAGGGATACTGTTGCTCTAGAGGATTATTTTCGCTCTAGAGGAATAAAATCGTAATAGAGGATTATCAGCGGGCAGCCGATTGGCCACCTGTGGAAACTTCGGACGCAGAGAAATTGTCGAAGGAACAACAAGTGAAAACGATCCGTCAAAAGTATGCCACGTATTCCACGACCAATCTGACGAGGCTGCCACTTTTAGCTGGCCAGCGCATGAGTGTCGCTGAAACTGTTTCCTTTTGTCGTCTACTCTGGTCAAAAATGTGGAAGAACTGAGGTTGGGAGCAGGAGATACTTCAAAATCGTCGGATTGGGTGCGGGGGTGGGATATATAGCACTTGAGAAGCATGTACTGAATGAATGCGGTGTCGTCGCGACTTCCGAACGCGCAGGGGTTAGATCTCAAGGCAAAGATCACCTTATCCTTCAGCCAGACCAGGCAGCAACTGGAAAATGGCATGGAAGGACAAGCTGCACTGGATTACCTGGTGAGGGCGTTAACCCGGACGCTGAGCATGGCGACGCCTCAACATGCGGTGTTTGCTTTACAAAACTTGGAAGTGGATGCAGGAACACCATTTTCAGAATACATGAATACCTTAAGAGCTTTGGTGCAGAATGCCATGAGTGATGGACATGCGAGTGCGCAAGACAATGTGCTGCAGCTAGCAATGCGTGACATGCCACAGTGTTTGCGACCAGTACAGTAATATCTCGATGAATGTATTTATTGGGAGGGACCCGATGACTGTATGTACCGTATGACAGCAGTATTATTGGGGAATTGATGGATGGATGCGCTGGAAGCTTTGGCATGGAACACGACTGAAGCTACGGCGGTGAAAAGAAATACCATGAGTGAGTGAGTGTGCAGACAAAAAGGGCAGGACAAGGAGGAGGGAATGCAAGCGCAGGAACGAAGTCTTATGCGAGTGCCGCTAGTACAGGAAGGATGTATGGTAAACAGCCCTCTCAGGAGGCAAGAGTGATGAATTTTCATGAAGAGATGGAAGACGAAGAACGAGAACTTAAAAGAGTGCACTTTGTGGCGAAACAATGGGAGCAAGGAAAGAAAGGGTGATGAATCTTACATCCCTTTTGATACACGGTGTGAAAGCCGACAAGCACAAGATATGGCACGACGAGCCTATGGGTTAAAGTGTTTGAACTGCGGTGATCAGTCACACTTTGTGCGAGAATGCATTCACTCACCCTTCCTTTCATAAACAAATCGAACATGCTGAACCCGGAATTGGGTCAGGGACCACCGCAATTGGTCAAGGAAAGATGGTCAACATGGTTGAAACGACTCAGAGACTGGCATGAACAGCATAGACGGCATGGATGAAGGTGCAACGGTAAGAAGGTCGCCTTCCAGGTAGCACGTTGGCCGTTCAATCCGCCTTGTCCAGACAACAACAGGAAAAACAAAGAAAACAAAGGAACTGAGGTCAAGAGTTACGACATTGCTCCAAGACCAAGAGAGTTTCAGGGTATGGACGGGCGAGTGAAGCACATCACGAGTCATGATCCTGGGACGGGATGCTATCCGTCTAACAATGGTGAGGGTGGCAACATAGGGGCCTTTGGAATTTTTAACAGTGATGGAAGTAATTACCCCGGAAACTGTGTGAGTTCGCAATCTGTGGTACCGCCTGCCGAGTCCGTCGCGATGAAAGACGCGTTGACGGAATTGGGCCATTCGGGCAGGAGTAACGAGCGGACTAGCGCCCCGCAAGGTATTTCTGGTCTTGGTGGTGTGCAAACATCATCATGTGCAAACCTGTTTAAAAAACAGTAAAACCCTCGTTGGTCGGTCAGTGATAATTGTTGCAGGAGAGGTAGAGGACGACCTCCTTTGTTTGGCCAAGCGAAGCTTGAAACTGCATCACCAAGTAGCAGTAGCGCCCGGTGTGGTAAAAATAAAGGGGGGTGGACAAAAGTATCCACAGTGGAGGATCCTCGCGGAGAACACCAGGTTGGATACCCACGGCCTATGGTACCGTAACAACAACTGTACATGGGGCCGAACAAAAGGACCCTGCTAGCGATGATGAAACCCGGAAAAGTAGGAACACAAAGGCTAACGAATCATCTATGGATCGTATACAGAAGGGAAAGTCTAAACCCAAAAGAATGTACACAAAACTAGAGGGCATACAAGAAAATGGTTCCGAAAACGAAGTGGTTGATGCATCAAATCCAAGTGAGGAATCTAAAACTCCCGCAGAAAATGTTAGGAGGAGCCACAGAGATAAAGATGGAGAAAAACAATAGGGACACATGCATCAAGCAAAAGGAATTAGTGTGTATCGACTGGATCAAAATGACGAGACGTTTGACAATACGCCCTTGGTTTATTTCCCTTTGCCGGTTAACATACCCGGAGGAGAACCAGAAGAGTATCTGTCTCCCTTCACGAGCGCGATAGGGGGGGATGTCACGTTGGACGCGCGCCACACCACGAGAGTTCAAGTGTTCGCGGGTGTTCAAGCAACAACGATGCACATGTGTAAGGCACTACTTGATACTGGAAGTCTGGCGTCGTTCATACAACAAAGGTGTGTGGATCATATGTTGGAGTTTGGTTCTGCGTCAATGGATGGGATAAAGGATGGTTTCAAGGAGTGATGCCGTGGGCGATGGCTTGCTCCTAGAGATAGATGAAGGTTCTGTCGTGGACACGCTTGTCCACGACTTCGTTGAGATGGGAAAGTTGCTTGTTATTGCTGAGAGACGATCAGCAAAGGTCTGGGATGAAGTGGGGATCCAACTTCATCTCAGGGGGTACACAGAGTAGACAATTCTAAGGGGGTAGGGGTCAGAAGGGTATACCTCCTGACCGACCCGCATCCTATTAAGAATAAGATGTACCCTATTCATGCTAGCAGCCACACTCCTTAACACTAGCCCACCCTGAATATCATATATGCAGATTCTATACTCAAATCAATGCTCAAATCCTCGTCTAAAGCATAATTAAGATTTTAGCTGATTTATGATCATGAATCGAAGATATGACTCTTCACAAAACATCCAAAAGGAGGGTGAGTTGTAGAAATATCCCGAATCGATCCCCCACACCATCATTGAGATGAAGGATGCGAACGGTCACGAGACGGAACATCGACATCTCACTGACAACGCTTGGAGGGATAAAGCTACGAAGAATATATATTGCGGCAGAGCACGCTACCATCCTGAACAGACGACAGGGCAAAAAAAAATCAATACCCAGACGCCACACGCCACTCTTTTCTGCGCACCCGCGCGTATCACCGCTGGAGGAATGAGGGTGACTACCCGAGCGAGTCCAAAATATGGTGACGAAACTCAAAACCCAAACAAATTTCCGAACGAATACGGCCTTTGATACTGGACGCGACGCAAAGGGGAAACTCAACGCAATCTAGGACGTTAACGAAGGGCATGAGAAAAGGACGACAGGCAAAGTCATGGAGAACGATGGCCAGCGTGCCAGGGTACCCAACTCGTATAAGGTGACGGCAGGGGCAAGACCTATTGAGGACCAAGGATGCAAAGCACAAGCGATTAATGCAAGAGAGGCGGTCGACGAACTGCGCAATGGCTCGCTGGCGATACGCATCATTCAAAGACATAAAACACAGAAAGTCGTAGAGATTCACACAACAAGACGACGACTCAGGGGCGCTACTGTGATGAAGGCGTCGCCCGAAGGTGGCGATGATGGAGACGAAGCAGAACGAAGTGTGGGTAACGACGAAAATCCATGGGAGAAGGCGACGCCACGGGATGGAATCCCGAAGCACCAAGCGTATGCGACACTTCTGTGGCACGATGGAACTAAAAAAAAAAATTAAGACAACATTAGTTGGCAAACAGGCGAACCAGGAAAACGCGGGGAACTCGGTGTCCAAGTGTCCCGAGGCAAACATCACCGACGAAACTTGGGGAACTCTTTTTCCAAGTGTTCAGAGGCAGACAAACCGACGAAACCTCGGAGGGAGCTTGTTGAGAAAACCAAAGATCAACAACAACAAATAAATTGAAGCAAAGGCGAGAGAGAACGGACATCCAGGTCGCGGCAGTTCAC